>CM068764.1:1603304-1840828 GCA_035084275.1 Hydrolagus colliei | reverse complement strand
TCCCCCAACCAGACATAGCTACCCCCACAGACATAGCCCCCCCCACCATCCCAGACATGGCCCCCTCCCCCCCCCCAGACATGGCCCCTCCCCCCCCCCAGACATGGCCCCTCCCCCCCCCCCCCCCCGACATGGCCCCTCCCCCCCCCCCCCCCGACATGGCCCCTCCCCCATATCACCACCCCTCTCCCCCCCCCCCCCCCCACCCCGCATGCCCCCGCCTCTCTCGGGGTGACCCCTCCCCCGGGTACCTGCTGCCTGAGGCTGAGGGCCGGGGCCGGCTGGGGGCCGGGGCTCAGGCCCAGGAGGAGGGTGTGGAGGCCGCAGGAGAGGCCGGCGAGCAGCAGGATGTGGGGGAGGCCGAGCGGCAAGGTGCTGAACAAGCAGAAGGTGAAGAAGGCCTGCCAGCCCCCCGCCCTCCCCCCCGCCGCCCCCAGCCACAAGCCGCACAGTAA
The DNA here is from genome assembly GCA_035084275.1 of Hydrolagus colliei. NCBI lineage: Eukaryota > Metazoa > Chordata > Chondrichthyes > Chimaeriformes > Chimaeridae > Hydrolagus > Hydrolagus colliei. The sequence goes on along the minus strand of CM068764.1, from coordinate 1,840,373 downwards.
CGGCGGCACCGCCAGCGCCCACAGCCCCCCGGCCCGGCACCCAGCCCCGGCCCACAGCCCCCCGCCCGGCACAGCCCGCACCGGCCCAGCCCCCCGCCCCGGCACAGCCCGCACCGGCCCAGCCCCCCGCCCCGGCACAGCCCGCACCGGCCCAGGCTGACCTGCAGGAGGTGGGCGAGCAGCCCGAGCCCGGGCAGCAGGCCTCCCACCTCGGCCCCGGCCCCCAGCCCCGGCCCCGGCCCCACCACCGCCGCCCATACACTGTACAGGGCGGCGGCCAACAGCAGCGCGAGCACCGAGGCCTGGCGCTGGCGGCTAAAGGAGGCCCGACATAGCGCCTCCTGGGCCCCGGGCACCGAGCCGCCCCCAGCCCGCTCCCCCCGCCCCGGCCCCCGCCCCGGCCCCGGCTCTGAGGGCAAACTGGCCGAGCAGTCAGCAGCCGAGCCCCGGGCCTCCCACGCCATCTCCCCCTCCCCACCCCCTCGTCTGTGGACTTCAGTATCCCTGTGTGTGTCTCTCACTGTGTGTGTCTCTCTCACTGTCCTGTGTGTGTCTCTCACTGTGTGTGTCTCTCTCACTGTCCCTGTGTGTGTCTCTCACTGTGTGTGTCTCTCTCACTGTCCCTGTGTGTGTCTCTCACTGTGTGTGTCTCTCACTGTGTGTGTGTCTCTCACTGTGTGTGTGTCTCTCTCACTGTCCCTGTGTGTGTCTCTCACTGTCCCTGAGTGTGTCTCTCACTGTGTGTGTCTCTCTCACTGTGTGTGTGTCTCTCACTGTGTGTGTCTCTCTCACTGTGTGTGTGTCTCTCTCACTGTCCCTGAGTGTGTCTCTCACTGTGTGTGTCTCTCTCACTGTGTGTGTGTCTCTCTCACTGTCCCTGTGTGTGTCTCTCACTGTCCCTGTGTGTGTCTCTCACTGTGTGTGTCTCTCTCACTGTTCCTGTGTGTGTGTCTCTCTCACTGTGTCTCTATCTCACTGTCCCCCTGTTTGTCTCTCTCACTGTCCCTGTGTGTGAGTCTCTCTCACTGTGAGTCTCTCACTGTCCCTGTGTGTGAGTCTCTCTCACTGTGAGTCTCTCACTGTCCCTGTGTGTGAGTCTCTCTCACTGTGAGTCTCTCACTGTCCCTATGTGTGTGTGTCTCTCACTATCCCTGTACATGTGTCTCTTTCATTGTGTGTCTCTCTCACTGTGTGTCTCTCTCAGTGAGCCCTGTGTGTGTGTGTGTGTCTCACTGTGTGTATGTCTCTCTCACTGTCACTGTGTGTGTGTCTCACTATCCCCGTGTGTTTCTCACTGTCCCTGTTTGTGTCTCTCACTGTCCCTGTTTGTGTCTCTCTCACTGTTCCTTTATGTGTCTCTCTCACTATCACTGTGTGTGTGTCTCTCTCACTGTCATTGTGTTTGTGTCTCTCTCACTGTCATTGTGTTTGTGTCTCTCTCACTGACACTGTGTGTCTTTCTCTCACTGTCATTGTGTGTATGTCTCTCTCACTGTCCCTGTTTGTGTGTCTCTGTCACTGTGTGGGTCTCACTGTCCCTGTATGTGTCTCTCTCACTGTCCCTGTGTGTTTGTCTCTCTCTATCCCTATGTGTGTGTCTCTCTCTCTCACTGTCCCTGTGTATGTTTGTGTGTGTCTCTCTCTGTCCCTATGTGTGTGTCTCTCTCACTGTCCTGTGTGTTTGTGTGTGTCTCTCTCTGTCCCTATGTGTGTGTCTCTCTCTCACTGTCCCTGTGTATGTTTGTGTGTCTTACTGTCCCTGTGTGTGTGTCTCTCTCAGTCACTATGTGTGTGTGCCTCACTGTCCCTTTGTATGTGTCTCTCACTGTCCCTGTCTCTGAGGTGTGTGTCTCTCACTGTTTCTGTGTGTTTCTGTGACTGTACCTCCCTGACTGTCTGTGTCTGTCTAACACTCTCTCTCACTCTCTCTGCATCTCTGTCTCTGCATAACCCTGTCTCTCCCAGACACTCTGTGTATCTCAGTCCCTCCCTGACTGACTGTATCTAATTGTCCCTCTCACACAGAGGCTGATAGGGATGGGGTTTGATTGATGCCTGTGAGCCAGTGTCTAGGGCAGGGGAGGATGATCCTTGGAAATGTTGTGAAAAGCTTGTTTATTCCAGTGATTGTCCAGGGGATTGAGGATTGACACACACACGGTGATAGAGAGAGACACACGCAATGAGCGTAACAGACATACAGTGTGAGGGACAACAGTAACAGAGACACACAGCGAGAGAGTGAGATACAGTGAGAGAGTGTGAGGGACACACAGTGAGAGAGTAGGAGAGACACACAGTGAGAGAGTGAGAGACACAGTGAGAGAGTGAGAGACACAGTGAGAGAGTGTGAGGGACACACAGTGAGAGAGTAGGAGAGACACACAGTGAGAGAGAGAGACACACAGCGAGAGAGTGAGATACAGTGAGAGAGTGTGAGGGACACACAGTGAGAGAGTGTGAGAGACACACAGTGAGAGAGTAGGAGAGACACACAGTGAGAGAGAGAGAGAGACACAGTGAGAGAGTGAGAGACACAGTGAGAGAGTGAGAGACACAGTGAGAGAGTGTGAGGGACACACAGTGAGAGATTGTGAAATAGGGTGTGGAGGGGGTGACAGCATGGAATTGTGGGGATAATCAGGTGCATGTCAGACGGTTTCAGGGTTCAGGGTGACCAGGAGCTGAATGGGAATACATGCTGCCCCCAGTGTGTCTCCAGATGCCGCCGTTGATCCAGGTTGGGCTGCCATCAGCAGTGCCCAGTCTGTCACTGTTGTGTCAAATGTGAGAATTTATAGTTACTGAGGTTTGACCAACTCAACACACCAAGTTTGCCATTGAATCTTCCCATTGCCTGCCCAGCTCACAGCCCCTGGCATGGCCTGGGATCTCAGGTCATCGAGAGCAAAGTCTCCCTCAAGACTGGGACCTCTGTACTGTTTACCCTTTGTTTCCAGATCTCCGAGAGCAACCCAATTTAATGAGGTGTTTGAGGGCTCCCAGCGACCCCCTCCCTCCCTTAGGACCAGCCATGTTAACACAAACCTTAGCTCACTGAGTCCTCAGGGAGGTGTGGTGGGGGGAGAGCTGCTCAGAAAAGCAATCACAACAAAACAGCCAGACCAAAGTCTCCTACGTTTGCATCCGTGACTGTAATCAGTGTAATAACTCTCTCAGGGAATAAAGAATCAAATAGAGAATCAATGAACGATGGCAATTTTATCACAAAATCACTGGACAATATCAATAAAACAATCACAACATTGGCTGTGTGCGTGAAGCATTGCTGCTCTCCTGTGAACAAGAGCTCCCAGCATCACCAGTGACAAATAGCGCATCACAGAACAACAGGTTAGATTTCCTGTCACGTCTGCAGAACGTCCCAAAACATTGGATGGTCAAGAATTTGTACCTGAGCTGGGGGTTGGGATCAGAGATCAAGGACTCAATTTCCTTCAGGTTATGGCTGGTGCAAATAACATATTCTCACCCGCGGTCTTGGTTGTTATTTCGAACCTGAAGATTTGTGCACAATTTGGCTGCCGAGTTTCACTCACAAATATACAGTCAATTTTCCTACTCTCTTTCCCCCTACCCCCGACCACCACCCCCCCTCCTGCTCTGGTCCCTACCTGACTGTTCAGCACCTTAGGATGCCCTCCCGAAATGAAAGGCGCCATATAAATGTAATTTTGATTGATTAAAGATCTTTACTTCCTCCCTTGCTCGGTGTCCAATCTCACCATTGTGCAGCTCGCTGAGATTTACATCAACAACAACTAAATTACATTTGTTGATTTACATCAACAACAACTAAATTACATTTGTAAAATGCTATCATGTCGGGAGGACGTTGCAAGGCGCTAAACTGGAATCAGGACCTGAGATGGTGGGTGGGGGGGCAGGGTTGTTTTGAGGGAGGGCAGAGAGGTGGGAGGGCAGCTGAAGGCACGGTTAAAAAGGAGAGTCTTGAGACTGGCCTTGATGGAGACAAGGAGGGAGCAAGGCAAGGGGATTGCAGGATGGAGTTCAAAAGTGTAGAGGCAATGAGGCTGAAAGCCTATCCGCCGATGGTCGAGTGGAGAGACAAGAAGAAGAAAATTACATGGGTATAGTGCCTTTCAAGTCGGGAGGACGTCGCAAGGCGCTGGACAGTCAATGGTTCAGACCCGAGCTGGTGGAGGGGAGGGGTGACCGATGGGACCGTTGAAGAGAAGGGTCTTGAAGGAGGCTAGGGAGGGGGCGAAGCAGACGGACTGTGGGATGGAATTCCAGAGTTTGGGGGCGAGTGGCTGAAGGTTTGCCTGCGGATGGTGGGCTGGGTGGGTCAGGGCACAGAGTAGGCTGGAGCTCACTGAGCAGAAGGAGTGGACGGGTTGGTAGGAGGTGAGGAGGTCGCAGAGGTAGGATGGGACAAGGCCATGGAGGGCTTTGAAGGTGAGGTCCAGGATCTTGAATTGAGTCCTCTGAGTGATGGGAGCCAATGGATTTGGGTGAGGATGGGGAAATTGAGTCAAGGAGCTTGGTGCAGTAGAGGACATGGTCTGCAAAGTTCTGGATTATCTGCAGCTTGTGGGTGGAAGAGTTGGGGAAGCCGATAAGGAAAGAGTTTCCGTAGTTGAGCCTTGAGGTGATAAATGAGGGTTTCGGCGGCCTGAGGGGTGAGGCAATGGCAGAGTCAGGCAATGTTGCGGAGATAGTGGGAGGTAGAGAGGGTCATAGCACAGGTATGGGAGAGAAAGGACAGTTTGAGAGTCAAACAAGATACCCAGGTTCCTGAGGCACTGGTGTGAGTGAGGTGCGGAGGTGCTGGTGTGAGCCAATCAGCAGGAGGACCTCTGTTTTGCTGATCAGCTGTAGAAAGTTGTCTCTCATCCAGGACTTGTCTGATAGGCAGTCTATCAGGACGCGTTGTCCTGGAATTTAGAGTTGAGTGACATCGGCATACATCTATCAATGAATGAAGGAAAGGAAGGAAGGAATGATGCTGTGTAAGTGCAAGTTGTTGTGAGTTTTCATGCTGAGCATTGGATATCATTTGCACATTCACACCAGGGGAGTGACACTGAACAAACCCTGAGCAGTGTTATTTCTGATATTTAGTTATTAATAATAATTATATACACAGTGTACACAACCTCCAGATGTCTCACAAGGGAATTGCTATGCTACGAAGTGCAACTATATTTAAGCAAACATGGCAGACATTTTGTGCAGAGAGTACGAACAGTCCCGGGATCCACCTCCCAGTTCTCAAGCCGCCCACAAACATAGAGGGAATGGATCGATCATTGCGGGAATCAACGGGGCTGTGGGTCTGAGTGACTGGTGAGAGTCTGTGACAACATTAATCCATATTTTTTTGTGAGAGGCAGAATGAGGCTTATATAACCTTGTCACAGCACAACTCTAGGATAAACTTCCTTCTCTTTTTAGAGATGAGCTCAACCTGAACAGGCAGATGGGACAACGATTTCAATATTTCATTCGAATGACAGCACTTCTGTCAATGTAGACCCCAGCATTGTATTGGAGTGACAACTTGGACTGTGTTTCCAACTTATATTTATATGTTTACGTAGGATAATGTCTCGCAGCGCTGCACAGCATCCCAACAGAATAGGGTCTCATTACCGGATACCTGTTGCTCATTGCTAAATACTCTAAACACTGATTAGTAAATACCCTGGGACAAGCAGCCAGACTCATTAACAATATGTTCAATTAGAAACTTCACAGCTAATGCCCCCTCACCATGGACACAAAACCTTCAGAGACAAGATGGGCATTAGAGCAATGGCAGCCCAGCAGACATTACAACTACACTGAGGAGTGTGTCTCTGTGTACATTGAGGTGGGTACAGTCAGTGTATGATAACAATAACAAAAGGAAGGGAGAGGAAGGGGGATGACCAATGGCATGGTTGAAGAAGAGAGTCTTGAAGCAGGACATGAGGGAGGGGGCGAGGTGGAGGGACTGCAGGATGGAATTCTAAAGTTTGGGGGGAAGAATGGCTGAAGGCTCGCATGCCAATGGTGGGTCGGAAAAATGATAAATCCCCTGGATCTGATAGTCTGCATTCCTAGGGTTTTAAAAGAGGTGGCTGATGAGATAGTGGATGCCTTGTTTTTGATCTTCCAAAATTCTCTGGATTCTGGAACGGTTCCCATTGATTGGAAGATCACAAATGTAACACTACTATTTAAGAAGGGTGGGAGAGAGAGGATGGGGAACTATAGATCAGTTAGTCTGACATCGGTGATAGAGAAAATTCTAGAATCCTTAATTAGGGACATCCTAGTGGGGTACTTAGAAGACGATAACATGATTAGGCAGAGTCAACATAGCTTTACAAAAGGGATGTCACGCCTAACAAATCTTTTTTAGAGTTTTTTGAATATGTAACTAACAGGTTAGATAGGGGGGAATCAATAGATGTGTATTTAGATATTCAAAAGACATTCAACAAGGTGCCACAAAAAAGACTGATACGTAAGATAAGGGCCCATGGAATTAAAGGCAATATATTAGCAAGGATTGAAGAATGACTAACGGGAAGAAAACAAAGAGTAGGGATAAGTAGGTCCTTCTCAGATTAGCAGGATGTGACTAGTGGAGTGCCACAAGGATCAGTGATTGGGCCTCAATTATTTACAGTTTACATCAATGATTTAGATGAGGAAATAGAGCTTAACATATCTAAATTTGCAGATGGTACAAAGCTAAGTGGGAGTGTATGTTGTGGGGATGATACAAAGGGTAGGTGAGTGGGTAAGAAGGTGGCAGATGGACTCCAATCTGGGGAAGTGTGAAGTTATTCACCTAGGTAGTAAAAACAGAAAGCAGATTATTTTCTAGATGGGGAGAGACTAGATAGTGTTAGTGTTCAGAGGGATTTGAGTGTCCTTGTACCAGTCACAAAAAGTTAGTTTGCAGGTACAGAAAGCAACTAGGAAGGCTAACAGTAAGTTGGCGTTCATAGCAAAAGGGTCAGAATACAGGAGTGGGGAAGTCTTGCTGCAACTGTATAGGGCCTTGGTGAGACCGCACCTAGAATATTGTGTGCAGTTTTGGTCTTATTTAAGAAAGGATACTCTCCTTAGAGGGAGTGCAGCGTAGATTCACTAGGTTGGTTCCTAGGATGAGGGGGCTGACCTATGAAGATAAACTAGGGATTTAGTTCTCTGGAATATAGAAGAATCAGAGGTGATCTTATAGAAACCTATAAGATTATCAAAGGGCAATGTAGAGTAGATGGTGGGAGACTGTTTCCCCTGGTAGGAGAATTTATAACCAGGGGTCACAGTTTTAAGATTAAGGGTACTACTACTACTTTCACTACTTCACTACTATTACTATTTATCCCAACTTTGTATCATCTGCAAACTTGGAAACTACACCCAATACCCAAGCCCAGATCATTTATATATCTACAGGAGAACCTCGGTAACGCAACCACCCACGAGACCACGACCAGGTGGTCGAGTTGGCGGGGTGGTCACATTAGTGAGGTGTCTGCTGGATGGAAGATTAAACTATTGGTTACCGACCATGCAGAGTCGGAGAGGCCGGGGAGGGGGATACTTGAGGGTGGGGAGTGGGGGCTGCTCAAGGCTGGGTGGTGGGGGGAGAAAGAATACTAATAGCAACAGGAATAGGTCATTCTGCCATTTAACTAATCATGGCCGATCTTAACCTCAGCTAATCCTTTCAATTCCAATTATTCGAAGCCTGAGTGTCTCGGCGGAGGGGGAAACACACGAGGCCGGTGAGGGAGGGAGGATACTCGAGACCGGGGATTGGGGATACTCAAGGCCGGGGGGGAAGGGGATACTTGGAGGAGGTGTCTCGGGGCTGGGTAGTGGGGATACTCGAGGCCAGATGCTCCGTTACCTGCAGCTTCTCTTTTTTTTACTGTCTGACAAAGCGGCTGCTCACGTGATCTCTTCAAATCCGAGCCGCCATCTTGCCTCGGTGACGTCACGTCGCAGCCTGATTGGCCAGAGTGGTTGCGTTAGGACCATGAAAATGTTGTTTGGGAACCGCCAAATCAGTGGTCGTGGTCCGGGAACCGGGGGAGGTCTCGTCAGTGAGTCTCGCCGGTTATTTAACTGGAAATGAGTTAGGAAATATTCAGGACCGAATCTGCCTGGTTGCCTAGGGGAGGTGGGTCGCGCCGCTGAGGTGTTCGCCAACCGAGGTTCTACTGTATATACAGTATATATTAAAAAGAGCAGTGGTCCCAATACCGATCCATGGGGGGGATGCCACTGTACACTTCCCTCCAATCAGAAAAACAACCGTTCTTCACAACCCTCTGCCTCCCATCTCTTATCTACATGTTCCCTCTTGGTGATGTCATCTGCAGACATGAGGTAAACTTCCACATATAAGTGGATGACACCCAACTCTATCTTTCCACCTCAATTTGCAATCCCCAGTTCCCTGATGTTCTGTCAGCCTGTCTATCAGACATCAAGAGCTGGTTGAGCACAAATTTCATTTAGCTAAATGTTGACAAGACGGAAGGCATACTCTTTGACTCTCATTGATGTCTTCAATCCCATGGCTCTCACCTCCTCCACCTACTCAACCTGCCTCTAAAACTCCGAACCCGTAAGCAACCTAGGTATCAGATTCAACACCCAATTATCCTTCCTCCCCCACATCGGTCCCTCATCAGTACCACTTTCTTCTATCTCTGACACATCGCCCGTCCCCGGCAATATCTCACCCCAAAAGCTGCCGAACCCCTGGTCCATGTGTTTGTCACCTCTCGGCTGGATTATTCCAATGCCCTCCTCGCCGGTCTCCCCTCCACCACTATTCATAAAATTCAGGTTATTCAAAATTCTGCAGCTCGCATTCTCACCCGAATCAACCTTCTGATTACCCCAGTCCTTGCCAGACTTCACCGGCTCCCTAGCTCTGAGTGGATTGATTTCAAGTTCCTCACTCTTGTTTTCAAATCCTACCACTCCTCTGCAACCCCCTACCTCTCTGACCTCCTCTCTCCTCACAAGAGCACCCGTTGCCTTAGCTTCACTGGGTCTGGCCTCCTCCTTGTCCCCCGAATCCTCCACTCCATCATCGGTGGCTATGCCTTCAGCCACTGTGCCCTGAGACTCTGGAACTTCCTTCTTCACTCCCTTTGCCTCACTCCCTTGTTTCCTATTTTCAGGTCACGGCTGAAGACTTTTCTTTTTGATTGTGCTTTTGGTTCACCTTTCTCCCTCTGCCTCTGGCATGGCCCCGGGATCTGTTTTTGTGAAGCGCTCTGAGATGCTGTCCAGCGTGGAGTGGCCTATATAAATCCAAGTTGTTGTTGAGTTGCTTTCTGTCTCCCAGCCAGTGCTGTATCCATGCTGCCACTGTCCCTTTAACACCGTGGGCTTCTATTTTCCTTACAATTCTCTTATGTGTCACTTTGTCAAATGTCTTTTGAAAGTCCGTATAAATAATAATGATCCTTGCATTTGATGTAGCACTTTAAGTCTTCTAGACAACAACAACAAACAACAATTTACATTTATAGAGCGCCTTTCACGTCGGGAGGACGTCCCAAGGCGCTGCACAGGAGGCGTGTGACCCGAGCTGAGAGGGGAGTGTTTGGGAAGGGGTGAAACACGAAGGGGAGGTAAAAGAGTTCGGGGTGGAACAAAAGGCACGATCGAAGAGGAAAGTCTTCAAACCGGCCTTGAAAGAGGAAAGGGAAGAAACGAAACGGAGGGATTGAGGGATGGCATTCCATAGGGTGGGAGCGGAGAAACTGAAGGCCCGGCCTCCGATGGTGGGGCGGTTCGGGCGGGGGGCTTGGAGCAGGCCAAGTCCTGTTGAACGGAGGGTCCGGGTGGGTGTGTAGGGGGAGAGTAGATCAGTTAAATAGGGCGGGGCAAGGCCGTGTAAGGCCTTGAAGGTGAGGACGAGGATCTTGAACTCGATCCTCTGGAGGATGGGGAGCCAGTGGAGACGGGCGAGGGTGGGGGTTATGTGGTCGCGGAGGCGGGTGTGGGATAGTACATGGGCTGCAGAGTTTTGGATCACCTGCAGCCTGTGAATGGAGGAACTGGGGAGGCCGACGAGGAGAGAGTTTCCGTAGTCCAGCCGTGAGGTGATGTACGCGTGCACGAGTGTTTTGGCAGCGCGGGGGGTAAGATAGTTGCGGAGCCTGGCAATGTTGCGCAGGTGGAAATAAGCGGTGCCGGTCAAGGCACGGATGTGGGGGAGGAAGGAAAGTTTTTGATCGAACATGATGCCGAGGTTCCTGATTGGCTTTGTGAGGTGGAGAGTACAGCCTTGGATATTGAGGCTGGCAGCGCCCGATGTGCGGAGGCGCTGGCTTGAGCCAATCAGGAGGGCCTCGGTCTTACTCACGTTCAATTGCAAAAAGTTGTCCCTCGTCTAGGACTCGATGTCGGACAGACATGCTGTCAGAACATCGATCGTCTGGGGGTTGAGGGATGAGGCAGAAAGGTACAACTGGGTGTCATCCGCATACATGTGGAAATTTACCCCATGTTTGCGGATGACGTCGCCCAGAGGGAGCGTGTAAAGGGTGAAAAGGAGGGGGCCAAGGACAGAGCCCTGAGGAATGCCGTGAGAAACTGTGCGGGGGTTTGAAGAAAAACCGTTGGAAGAAACAAAATGTAAACGGTGGGTCAAATAAGAATGGAACCAGTCAAGGACTGTGCCTTGAAGGTTGAGGTGGGAGGAAAGACGTTGAAGGAGGATGGTGTGATCGACTGTGTCGAACGCAGCAGACTGGTCAAGGAGAACGAGGAGGCAGAAGGAGCCCTGGTCAAGGGGGTTAGGATGTCATTTGTGACCTTAACCAGGGCAGTTTCTGTGCTGTAGATAGAGCGGAAACCTGATTGGAGGGGTTCAAAAAGTGAGTGAGTTGAAAGGAAAGAGGGGAGCTGGGAGGCAACCACTCTTTCAAGGACCTTGGATAGAAACGGGAGGTAGGAGATGGGTCGATAACTTGATGGTTGTGACGCATCAAGGGAGGGTTTCTTCAGGATAGGGGTGATGGTGGCTGTTTTAAGGGAGGTAGGGACGGTGCCTGAGGAGAGGGAAAGGTTAATGGTGTCAGAAATGAGCGGGGCTAACAATTGGAGCTGGGTGCGGAGGAGGGGGGTGGGGATGGGGTCCAATGAGCACGTGGTGGGTTTCATGGAGGTAATTGGTTTTGTGACTGGAAGCGGGGTGGTGGGGTTGAAAGTGTGAAATGGGGGGTGAGTAGGGGTTGAGGTAGCTGATGAGGGCGCGGAGGTGGAGGAGAGGTGGGGGGAGGAAACCGCAGAGCGGATTTTCTCAATTTTGGACTCGAGGAAGTCCAGCATCTCCTCACAACGAACGTTTGAGGAGAGTATCTGCGAGGTGAGGCGGGGCGGAGGAGCTGGTTGGTGGTGGCGAAGAGGAGGCGGTGGTTGTCCTTCGCTTCCAGGATTATCCTGGAGTAGAAGGCTGATTTGGCGGTGGCTAGGGCGGAGGCGGTCCAGCCAGATTTGCCGGTGGACCGTGAGGCCAGATTTGAGCCAGGTGCGTTCAACTGCTCTCACTTGGCTTTTGAGGGAACGGAGGTGAGTTGTGTACCACGGTGATGATCGGGAATGGGAGACGGTTTTGGAGGTGAGGGGGGCCAGGGTGTCGAGGGTAGTGGAGAGGGTGTTGTGGAGGGCGGTGGAGGCGGAGGATGGCATCAAAAAAGATGCCATTGTGGGAAGAGGACGGAGGTTTCTAGGGCAGAGGTGAAAGTTTGAGGGGGAATCTTCTTCCAGGGCCGGTAGAAGATGGTGGTGGGTTTGGAGGTGGAGGGGGGAGGGATAGAGGTGTTGCAGGAAATGAAAAAATGGTCGGAAATGGCCTTGTCTGTGATGGTGACGCCAGAGACGTTGAGGCCTCGGGTGATCACTAGATCGAGAGGATGGCCGTGGGTGTGGGTGGCAGTGTTAATATGAAGGGAGAAGTTGAAAGATGAAAGTAAAGAGGAAAATTCAGAGGAAATGGGGCAGGAGGGGGTGAAATGGAGGTTGAAATCGCCAAGAATAATAAGGCGATCAGAGGAGGCACAAAGGGAAGTTAAAAGTGAAGAAAAATCTGAAATGAAAGTGGGGGAGGGTTTGGGGGGGCGATAAACTAATAAAATTTTGAAAGAATTGTGGGAGGAGTGAGAGAGGGTGAGCTGTTCAAAAGAGGGGAAGGAGCCGGAGGAATAGGGGGATAGGGCGAGGGATGACTTTGAGATGAGGGCCACGCCATCGCCACGACGGTTGGGTCGAGGAGCATGGTGGAATGTGTAGTTGGGTGGTGTGGCTTCAACAAGGGGGAAAGTGTCGCCTGGGGTGATCCAAGTCTCTGTCAGGGCCATGATGTCAACGTTCTCACCAAGGATGAGATCGTTGATGGCCAAGGTCTTGTTGCAGACAGAGCGGACATTTTGGAGGCCGATGCGGAAAAAGCAGTTGGCCGAGGGGTGTGAGGGGGGACTGGGATGGTCAGCGGGGAGGGTGGGGATCTGGATAAGGGAGGAGAGGTTGACCCCCCGGGTTTGTGTCCGGTGGGGCTGGCGGGGATGGTGGGGGACAGGGCACTTGGTGTGACTGCTATTGGACAACCACCGCCGAGTGCCACGGTGAGCCCGACGGAGGATTCCAATACTGGAACAGAGGGAAGCCGTGGGAGGGTCGAGCAGGGACAGTAGGCGAGGAGGGCGAAGAGAAAAAAGGGTAGAGAAGGAATAACGGAGAGGGGGGGTTGGGGGGAAAAGCTTGAATAGGGGGAGGGAAGCTCGGGTCATGGCGGCAGCCATATTGCGCACGCGGGGGACCAGGAGCGAAGGTCAATGGGGCGGCGTCATCCCAAGGGATGTAAGGCCGGCTGGGGGACGTCTCTTATTAGACGTCTTATTAGACGTCTCTAATCGCTTCGCAGGATATACTGTAAAGTTAATTGACTGTATATTTGTGGGCGAAACGTGGCAGCCAATGGCGTGCAGCAGCGTCCCACACACAGTCGTGGATTGAAATGACCAATTTATTATTTTTTGACGGATTATTATTAGCCGTGTGGAGTAAGGAAACTTGCCCAAGTTTCGCCCTGACCTTCTTGGATTTGAACACGGGTCTCACATAAGGCGTATGCTCTAACCACTGAGCTACAGGACAAAATATAAACAACAGCACCTGCCCTCCCTTCATCCACCCTCATTGTTACCTCATCAAAAAACTAATCAGGTTTGAGGCAAGATTTTCCTTGGCTCCTTTATTAACCATTATCTTTCTAAGTGAAGATCTATCTCGTCCCTGATTATAATCTCTAGAAGTTTCCCCTCCACTGATGTTAGACTGACTGGCCTCTAGTTCCCAGGTTTGTCCTTCTGCTCCTATTTGTACAGGGGAGTAACGTCAGCAACCTTCCAGGCCTCTGGCACCAACCCTGTGAACAAGGAAGATTGGCGTGTTGGGGGCGGGGTCAGTGTTGGGGGCGGGGCGCGCTGGGGGAGGGGTCAGTATTGGGGGAGGGGGGAGTGTTGGAGGCGGGGCGCACTGGGGGAGGGGTGAGAGTTGGGGGCGGGGCGCACCGGGGGAGGTGTCAGTATTGGGGGCGGGGCACGCTGGGGGAGGGGTCAGTATTGGGGGAGGGGTCAGTGTTGGGGGCGGGGCGCGCTGGGGGAGGGGTCAGTGTTGGGGGAGGGGTCAGTGTTGGGGGCGGGGCGCGCTGGGGCAGGGGTCAGTGTTGGGGGCGGGGCGCGCTGGGGGAGGGGTCAGTGTTGGGGGAGGGGTCAGTGTTGGGGGCGGGGCGCGCTGGGGGAGGGGTCAGTGTTGGGGGAGGGGTGAGTGTTGGGGGCGGGGCGCGCTGGGGGAGGGGTCAGTGTTGGGGGCGGGGCGCGCTGGGGGAGGGGTCAGTGTTGGGGGAGGGGTGAGTGTTGGGGGCGGGGCGCGCTGGGGGAGGGGTCAGTGTTGGGGGAGGGGTGAGTGTTGGGGGCGGGGCGCGCTGGGGGAGGGGTCAGTGTTGGGGGCGGGGCGCGCTGGGGGAGGGGTCAGTGTTGGGGGCGGGGCGCGCTGGGGGAGGGGTCAGTGTTGGGGGCGGGGGGAGTGTTGGGGGCGGGGCGCGCTGGGGGAGGGGTCAGTGTTGGGGGCGGGGCGCGCTGGGGGAGGGGTCAGTGTTGGGGGCGGGGCGCGCTGGGGGAGGGGTCAGTGTTGGGGGCGGGGCGCGCTGGGGGAGGGGTCAGTGTTGGGGGCGGGACGCGCTGGGGGCGGGGCGCGCTGGGGGAGGGGTCAGTGTTGGGGGCGGGGCGCGCTGGGGGAGGGGTCAGTGTTGGGGGCGGGGCGCGCTGGGGGAGGGGTCAGTGTTGGGGGCGGGGCGCGCTGGGGCAGGGGTCAGTGTTGGGGGCGGGGCGCGCTGGGGCAGGGGTCAGTGTTGGGGGCGGGGCGCGCTGGGGCAGGGGTCAGTGTTGGGGGCGGGGCGCGCTGGGGCAGGGGGCAGTGTTGGGGGCGGGGCGCGCTGGGGCAGGAGTCAGTGTTGGGGGCGGGGCGCGCTGGGGGAGGGGTCAGTGTTGGGGGCGGGGCGCGCTGGGGAGGGGTCAGTGTTGGGGGAGGGGACAGCAATGGCGCGGGGCGCGCTGGGGGAGGGGTCAGTGTTGGGGGAGGGGTCAGTGTTGGGGGCGGGGCGCGCTGGGGCAGGAGTCAGTGTTGGGGGAGGGGACAGCAATGGCGCGGGGCTGGGAGCGATGGAACTCAGAATGGGACCAACTGAGTGCAGATTATCAGCAGATCCAGGTACTGAGCGGAGACATTCCATCCCCTGCCTGACAGGCAATCACAGTGTCAGTTGGGACAGCCTGAGGCGAGGGCTCAGAGTCCATCACCATGGTATCTGTGCAATGTACCCGGTGGTCAGGGTTCTGTGTGGATCAGGAACCTGGTGACACATTAGGAATGGGCTGTTGTATCTGGGAAGGCGGGAATCTCACTGTGCTCTCTGTGTTTGATGTTTAGGACACGCACAAGCTTTACAAGCAACAACTGGAGGAAATGATCAAACTGCAAAATAGCTGCTTGTGTTCCATTGAGCAGCAGAAGAAGAAATTCAAGGATCTTTCCAAGCGTCTCAAACAGTAAATATTCAAAATATTCCCTCAGAATCTTTTCTGTTCACCATTATAGCCCCCCCTCCCCCCACTAACACAACAACAACAACAACTTTGAATTATATAGCGCCCTCCATGCCGGACGGCGTCTCAGAGTGCTTTGATGATGGGCTGTAAGGTCTATACTAGCGATGGCCAATCTGAACATTCACACTAGTCTGGGTAACTCTATATTTGATTGGGATGAGTTTTCTGTTATTTCTTGATTGAATATTTCTTATTTTAAGGCGTAAATGAAGAAATCTTCTGTCATTAATTGTATTGTGTTGTAAGATGACACCATCAAGCTGATTGTCACTGAGGCTTTGTAATTGCCTAACATTCAGTCAGTTACTTCTCTTTCACTGTTGTAGGAGGTTCGAATGGAGACAACCAATATGGTAATGTAAAGTCATCTCCGTTAGTGAACACTAGACATTGCTTTCCGTTGCCTCACACTTTTAACTGATTCTGCAACCTTTCAAATTTAGAAGTAACCATTTGTCCTAACCATTCTTCCAAATTTGATTCTTTTGTAGCATTAATTTGTTCTGTTTTGTATTTTAAACTTTGCATTAAACCCTCGTTCTTCACTTTTTTCTTTTCAGTTTATTTCCTCTATGAAGGCTGCTACTTTTGGCCCTTTTTATTTTCCGGCTGCCTCTCCCTCTGTCTGTGTGGGTGATGTGATCCTTTGAACATTCATCAAAGCCTCCAATCTCTCAATTTGCTGTCCTAACCAACAAATTTCATCATTGGTTCCCAAGTTGTTATTTGGAGCTTTGTCTGAAGGGTGAAACCTCTCGTCTCCACCACCTACATTGCCAGTTATGGTGCAACTTATTACAGTTGTAACAATTGTCCTGGCTGCTGGAGATTCTAAAATTTCCTTGCCCTGTTTGGTGGTTCCTCTGGTCTCCTTGACCGCGTTTCGGGGGTGTGATGGTTTCCCACAATTATAACAAGTTCCTGGGCTTTTCCTGGGACCCTTTTCTGTCCCTGTCCCATTCTAGGAGGGTTTGTAATTGCTGTCACTATTTCTGCATTCGATCCCTTCTGCTGTTGTATTGTTCTCTAAGATGCAATCATGTCCCATTGAATTGACATTCTCCAAAAGCACTTGGGTGTCCATTGGTCCCTATTCACTGATGTTCCACATTAAACTTTCCTGATCCCCTCCCAAGACGGTTAATCTTGCTGCTGCCATTGCTGTTTAGTAGTTGCCGGAGCATGTAAATCACTTGGTGCAGCGCTCTATTTGGGGAGGACGGGTTTGCAGGGCTATGGGGAGAGGGCGGGGGAGTGGGATTGATTTGGACAGCTCTTTTCAAACAGCCATCACAAACAGGATGGGCTGAATGGCCTCCTTCTGTGCTGCATAATTCTATGATTACTTAATTCTGAGTGTTGTGCCTCAAAGGTTAATTACCGTATGGTACGTGGTACCATATTTATGGCTTCTAACTGAGAAGCCAATGGTTTTACCTCTCTCTGTATTTGCTGTTGGCTGATGTACAATGGTGTGACCCTGCAGTACTCCAGCATTAACAAACCTGACAGTTACTATGACAGCTACTGGCAAGGGCTCCTTGAGAGGGGAATTGCTTTCTGAACAGGAGGTGGAGATGGTATTGATTGAATATCATCCCTGTCACCCTGAAACCCTGGTCCATGCCTTTGTCAGCTCTCGGCTGGATTACTCCAATGCCCTCCTCACAGGTCACCCCTACTCCACCATCCACAAAATTCAACTCATCCAAAACTCCGCCGGCCACATTCATTCTCACCCGAACCAAACTCTGTACCCTGGTTACCTCAGTCCCTGCCAAAGTGCACTGACTCTCTGTCACAGATCGGACCGCTCTTACGACTACCTTCCCCCTCCCCCTGGCTCAGCCTCGGGCACCACCATGGTGAAGTGCTGTGAGACACAGCCCAGCGTGGAGGGAGGGCCCGATGTAAATACCAGTTCTAAACCATCAGACTCTCCACAACTTTTCTGATATAAGATGTCCCACCTTTTCTTGTTCTAACTTCCTCCTGCAAGCCTTTTTTTAAAATTTGGAGGCAGATTCTGTAAAGCCACTCTCAAAGAAGCTCTAATATCAACAAATTATCTTTTAGTTTGACCAGTTCACCTTTTAATTCTGTATTTTCTTGGTTAGGAATGACTGACTGCGCAGCCGCTGTGGCTGGATAGCACTGCAACTCTGACTAATGCATTTATTTTTTCCTGTTATATCTCTGACAGTTCTTGCTCCATTTGTTTTAATTTCTCCTGACTTCTCTCCGTTTAGCAATGTGCTGCATTCACCACCAGCTGTCTGGTCAGCTTCACTTTAACCTGACCTTCGTAAACTGCTTTATCAAGATGATTTATTACCTCCTTATGCACTAAAACCTTGTTTATCCAGTACCCAACCAACTGGCATACTCAACCAACCGGTATCTCCCAATACAATTCACCATTCCAGCAACCGGATCTCATACCGCAGCCATTCGGGACACTCACTTGCGCATGCGCACTTATTAAATTTACCGAACGCTGGAATGCTTTTTTACCGATCATTTTACCAAGTGTGCTGGAATGCTATATTGGTAAGTATCCATACAATAATCTGTTATTATTTAGTCTATTATTAATATGGTATGTTTTAAAATAAGTTTTTTTTAAATTGTTGGATTTTGGGCAACTTACCACTCGAATATCTGGCATATTTGATTAATCGGCACCAGTCAGCTCCCTAGGGTGCCGGATAACAAGCTTTTACTGTAGATTGGACCTTCATTGGTCATCAAAGTGATCCTGCCTTGCCCACATTCCCAGATTCCCAGTTTTCTTGAAAGTCCTAGTGGCTTCCATGGTCACTTTAAACTACAGGAGAGTCTCAATTCTCACTCCTGTGTCTCTCAATACAATTCCTTTGACCCGATTGACTACAATGACAACAAAATTCAATTAAAGATCCTGGTCCTAACCTTCAAAGCCATCCATTGCCTTGCCCCATCCTACCTCTGTGATCTCCTAACCCCCCACCAACCTGCCTGTCCCCTCCACTAAATGGGCACCACTTGCTCCATATCCCCAGAGCCATTGGCGAGCAAGCCTTCAGCCACTCTGCCCCTAACCTCTGGAACTCCAACCCGCAATCCCTCCGCCTTGCCCCCTCCCTGGTCTCCTTCAAGTCCTGCCTTAAGACCCTCATTTTTGACGGTCCCGTCGGTAACTCCCCCTCCCTTCCCCTCCCTCCACCCACCATGATCCTGACCCCAGTTTGGGTCCGAAACACTGACTGTCCAACGCCTAGGGACATCCCCCCCGATGTGAAAGGCACTATAGACATGTCATTTTGTTGTTGTTGTTGACTAGTCCATAAACCCAGATTTTTTGAAACCTACCTATATCACTTACTCAATTAAACATAGATCACAGTCTCTTCTCCGGATGGCTCGCCAATTTGTAAGAGATTTGGACAGAGACGGTGGTGTAATAATCTAAGGTTTATTGAGTAACACAAACAGCTTAACTTATTCTTAATACTGAGACCATAGATACAGTAGAATTGATTATACTGACCCTCCACACAACTCCCAACTATTCCAAAGTTTCATCTTTCGTTTATGATTTTCTAACTCCCCCTCCCCTTGTCACAGAGATCGATAGTCCCCACCCTTCGCAGGCTGCTACTGATCTTTGAGCCGGCTCTTTTCACACGAGAAAATAACAGATTAGGAGAAAGAGATGTGAACAGCTAACTGGAAGAGTTCCTGTTTCTTAGTCTTGAGCTAATCAGATTTGCGGGAGTTTGCTTCTCTCTCTCTCTCTCTCTCTGTGAGCTTCTTGTTTTCACACCTGGGCTGACCCACACGATTCCTGGATGGGAGGATGACAATGGGCCGGGCACAGAGTGAGGGAAAGTTATCCTGACCTCAGTCAGGGTCAAGCCAATATATCTTTAGATTTGCTGACACTAATTGGCAGATGTATCCTCTCAGGAGCCTCAGATTGTCATCAAACGTGGCCTCAGCAGCTGAGCAATGCTCCACTAAACAGATTATAAATATACTAAACAAAAATCTTAAAAAAACGGTAGTGATCAGAAATATACTTTTACACTGTTTCTCTTTCAAATATCAAAATTGTGTTCAGCGAGTTTGTCTCTGTTCCCAGTGTTGTTGCTGAGCGAGCTCTGGGTAGAACTGTACAGCTATTGGTCCTGTAAGTCATTCTCACAATTCCCCTCTTTCTGTAACTAAACAGTCAGTTTACTTTACAGTATATTCTGCGAAGAGCATTGAGACGTCTTGAAGACGTGAAAAGCGCCATATCAAATACAAGGATTATTATTATTGTTATTATTATCTCTCCCGCTCATCCTAATGGCTCCAATTCTTGCTGACCACAGATATAGTTATCATTTGGCTGCCTGAGCCTGAGAATTTCAGGGCCTTTGTGTTATTGTGTTTGACACTGAAACTGATTCCTCTCTCCACTGACGCAGTCATTCAGCACAAGCAGGTGAAGCTGAGAGTCTCAAACTGATCCAGGAGATGATGAAGGAACGGCAAAATGTCTTCTTGGAAATGGAGGCTTTCCTCCCAAAGACAAATGGGTCAGTAACGCTGGCTGCGTAGCATTAATTGTCTAAGTGTCGATGGGCGTTGCAATTCCAGACATCATTTTATTTAACTTGTTTCCATGTTTGATTTCAATAAAACAAAACCTATGACTTTGATGGGACCCTGTAATGTCTACTTTACTTTTGGAGACAATGGATTTTTTTCCTTCTTTCCCTCATTTCCCTGGAGGCTGCTGATTGTTTATTGGCTGGTCGAACCCAAATTGGCTTTTCATCACAATTAAACGCAGAAATTCGCAAGGATTATTGTGTGGCAGAGGGTTGGTGGCAGGATCAGAGTAAGGAGCAGGGTTAGTAGGATCCAGTAGCTTTTATCAATTGAACCATCAGGGGAGCTGGTGAAGTGAAACTTCAGGAAAATCCAGAATTGGAGTAAATTCTGCCCCCGTGATGTGAGCCATGCTTCTGGGATATGTTTCTTGAGGTAAATGTTCCTCTTGTTTTTCCTTTGCTCCTGCCCGGAGACCAGCCTGTGTGGTGTCATCTGATTGCCATCGGTTTCAACCACAAAATATACAGTCACTGGACTTTATAGTATGTTCTATGAAGCACTTTGAGACATCTCGAAGATGTGATAAGGCGCTGTATCAAATGCAAGGATTATTATTATTACTGTCAGAACATGCAATGATCAGAACCAGACCAACAATCAGACAGTTTCTCCTTGTCGCTTTGTTGTGTTGCAGATTGTATTTGAATCTAGTTCTGGGAAATGTTAACGTGACCCTGCTCAGCAAACAGGCCAAGTAAGTTATCACCCAACCCTGCTTCTGGAGAAACCTTTGACCTGTCTGAACCCTGTGAGTGACTGACTATTTTGCACATTGCAGGTTTGCCTACAAGGATGAGTATGAGAAGTTCAAACTGTACCTCACCATCATCCTCCTCCTCATCTCTTTCACTTGCAGGTTCCTCCTAAACTCCAGGTAAGATGCTGTCCAGATACTGGAGGCAATACCGTTCACGCACATGTCCCTGATCAGACTTTAGCTTGGATACTGCATGGTGTTTGCTCATCACACAAGGGTTTGGGGGTCAGCCTGCCCTGCCTGCCAGCCTCCCCTGCCTGCCAGCCTCCCCAGCCTCCCCTGCTTGCCAGCCTCCCCAGCCTCCCCAGCCTGCCAGCCTCCCCTGCCTCCCCAGCCTTCCCAGCCTGCCAGCCTCCCCAGCCTGCCAGCCCCCCCTGCCTGCCAGCCTCCCCAGCCTCCCCAGCCTGCCAGCCTCCCCAGCCTCCCCAGCCTGCCAGCCTCCCCAGCCTCCCCTGCCTGCCAGCCTCCCCTGCCTCCCCAGCCTCCCCTGCCTGCCAGCCTCCCCTGCCTCCCCAGCCTCCCCTGCCTGCCAGCCTCTCCTGCCTCCCCAGCCTCCCCAGCCTGCCAGCCTCCCCAGCCTCCCCTGCCTGCCAGCCTCCCCAGCCTCCCCAGCCTGCCAGCCTCCCCTGCCTGCCAGCCTGCCAGCCTCCCCTGCCTGCCAGCCTCCCCTGCCTGCCAGCCTCCCCAGCCTGCCAGCCTCCCCTGCCTGCCAGCCTCCCCAGCCTGCCAGCCTCCC
Organism: Hydrolagus colliei; assembly: GCA_035084275.1. Classification (NCBI taxonomy): domain Eukaryota; kingdom Metazoa; phylum Chordata; class Chondrichthyes; order Chimaeriformes; family Chimaeridae; genus Hydrolagus; species Hydrolagus colliei. Next base: position 1,819,054 of record CM068764.1, on the reverse strand, counting down.
CAGCCTCCCCAGCCTCCCCTGCCTGCCAGCCTCCCCAGCCTGCCAGCCTCCCCAGCCTCCCCAGCCTGCCAGCCTCCCCAGCCTCCCCAGCCTGCCAGCCTCCCCAGCCTGCCAGCCTCCCCAGCCTCCCCAGCCTGCCAGCCCTAATTCTCTTTTGATGCAGTGAATTGTCATTGTCTCATGAATATATTCACAATGAAGATGTTGAGGACTAATGACAGGAGAGAAGGTTTGTCATTTGACAGTTGATTTTTTTGTAGCCTCTAATCTAATCTCCGATCTTCTCTTTCTTTGGTCAGTTGATCATCAAGAACTGCAACGTTTCTCATCCATTAATATTAACCCCCTCTGTAGTGGCCTCTGTGTAGATTCTTTATGCAAGTTCCCTCTTGCCTCTACATGAAACTTCACTGTGTGACAGTTAACACGATGACAAGTTGTCCCAATGCTTTACAGCATAATAATAGGAAGCTTCCATCAGTGGCCTTCACAATACTGTCAGCAATGACCTGTGTATGTGTCTCCCTCCATCCTTGAATTTATGACACTCGAGAAGCACCTGTTTAGAAAACACAATGGTATTTTATTGGTCCTAACAACCCTTTGCCTCACTATGCTGCCAGTAATACAATAAACATTGCAACATTAAGAAACAGAATAACTCTGTACCATAATCTTGAAACTAAAACCCATCTGAATACTATCTCCTTCAACTGTCACAAACATTCACCTTGGGACATTCTTCTGATGTGAATAGCGTAATAGAAAGAGTGAGTAGTGTCATTGGCAGCTTTATCTAAAGGTTGTAAACTAAGAAAACTCAACCGTGACCTAGAGACAAGGCTGTCAGGTCAGACACGTCCCTCCTTGAGAAAAATAATCCTCTCAACGTGAAAGGCGCTATATAAGTGTAAGTTTTGATTTTCGATTGATTGAATAATCCTTGCATTTGATGTAGCGCTTTTCACTTCTAGTCTTCTAGTCTCAGACTGCTTCACAGAATGTACTGTAAAGTGAATTGGCTATATTTGTGAGCGAAACACGGCAGCCAATTGCACACAGCACCATCCCCCAAACATTTGTGGATTGAGTGACCAAATTAATTATTGTTCTATTTGAGGGATTATTATCAGGCGTGTGGAGAAAGGAAACTTTCCCAAGGTTTCACTCTGCCTGAAATCGAACCCAGGTCTCTCGCTTGTGAGGCAAGTGCTCTAACCACTGAGCACTGGGTGATGTCACTAAGTAACAACAACAAAATTGCACTTAAATAGTGCCTTTCACGTCGGGAGAATGTCCCAAAGCACTGAACAGTCTGGTCGGGACCCGAGCAGGGTGGGGGTGGGTCGAAGTAGGGGGAACGGGAAGGCAGAGAATGACCCTGAGTTTAATGAACCCCTCCTTTTATACGATTTTAACTGCTCCCCTTTTCCATCAATACCTTTTCTTGCTTTTTTTGTTCCAATTCTCATCAGGTAGAGGTAGACATTTATTTGGGGAGACGGGTTTGCGAGGTTATGGGGAGAGAGCTGGGGAGTGGGATTGATTTGCTCTTTTCAAGAGCTGGCACACACTCGATGGGCCGAATGGCCTCCTTTTGTACCATAAGATTCTATGATTCTAGGTGTCTTCAAGGCAGTACCACTTTAAATTATAGTTTTGGTCCCTGGACCATAATTGTACTTAGACTGAAGTGTCTTATTTTAATGCAATCATTCTAATAATAATAATAATAATCCTTGCATTTGATATAGCACTTTTCACGTCTTCTAGACATCTCAAAGCACTGTATATTTGTTGGCGAAACGCGGCAACCAATTGTGCACGACAGTGTCCCCACAAATAGTCGTGGATTGAAATGACCAATTTTTTTTGAGGAATTATTATCAGGCTTGTGGAGTAAGGAAACTTGCCAAAGGTTTCACCCTGACTGGAGTCAAACCCAGTTCTCTCACTTGTAAGGAGAGTACTCTACCCATTAAGCTCGACTCCATAGTCCACATTCTATACACAGACTATCTACAGCGTTAGAAACAGATAGAGCATCAATAAAAACAAGATGTCCATGACTCTGTTCTCCACATCCTTCCTAGTTCCAAGTTTACCTTTTTAGTAGTTCCTTCGAGCTGTGTTTGAACTAGGGAACGGCGATATGGGAATTTTCCGGATATGGATATATCGGTTGGCTTATATCGAGGTACACCGAAATACCGATATTTTCCGTTTTTTCGTACTGCGCATGCGCATCGGAGCGCGCGTGCGCATTCCGGGTGCGCGCGCATTCGGGGCCTAACTTCTCAGGAGGTAAATATCTTTCTCTCTCTGTGTCTCCCACTCTCTCCATCTCTGTGTTTTTCTGTCTGTGTCTCTCTATGTCTCTCTCCCTCTCTCCTCTCTCACATCCCCCCCCATCTCTATCTATCTGTATATTATCACATCCACCCCGTCTCTCCCCCCCCCCCCCGCCCCCCCCGCCGTCCCTCTCTCGCACCCCACACCCCCGTCGTCTCTTTCTCCCTCCCCACCCCGCCGTCTCTCTCTCCCTCCCCCCCCAGCAGTCTCTCTCCCCCTCCCCCCAGCCGTCTCTCTCCCCCTCTCCTCCCCACCCCAGCCGTCTCTCTCCCCCTCTCCCCCCCCCCCCAGCCGTCTCTCCCCCTCTCCTCCCCAGCCATCTCTCTCCCCCTCTCCCCCCCCCAGCCGTCCCTCTCCCCCCCCCGCAGCCGTCTCTCTCCCCCTCTCCCCCCCCCAGCCGTCTATCTCCCCCTCCCCCCAGCCGTCTATCTCCCCCTCCCCCCAGCCGTCTCTCTCCCCCTCACCCCCCCCCAGCCGTCTCTCTCCCCCTCACCCCCCCCCCAGCAGTCTCTCTCCCCCTCACCCCCCCCACCCACAGCCGTCTCTCTCCCCCCACCCCTTGCATACCTGTATATTGTATTCGAGGACTATGAATACAAGATGGCGGCTTTGCACCTCGGTCTGTGCATTGTGTATAGAGATGAGCATTCTGGGTCTTGTAGTTGATTGTGCTCGCATCCCGATTTTTTACCTCGATATATCGTTTTTCGATATATCGGTATTTTTAAAATGTCTATATCGGCATATCGATATGAAAATCATATCGGGTTTTAGCGATATACCGATATATCGCCGTTCCCTAGTTTGAACACAGACTCATTGCATTGCCTACAGAAGACCTTGTTGCAGCCTTGTTTAAGACAGAGATAGATAAATATTTGTTAGGTCAGGGAATTAAGGGATACAGGGCAAGGGCCGGTAACTGGACTTGAGGCACAGATCAGCCATGATCTTACAAAATGGCGGAACAGACTGAATGTTTAATACTTATCTTTCTGCAGAGTGATTGACTCTTTGTTGAACTTCCTGTTGGTGTGGTATTACTGCACCCTCACAATCCGGGAGGGAATCCTCGTCAGCAATGGATCCAGGTACAGTGAAGGGACCGCAGCCAACCAGTGACACTGAGCTGTCTGTATCTGGAGGCTGTGCTTATCTTAGCTGCTGTGTGTGTTTATAAAAATAACAACAACATGGAGTAAAGGAACTGTGCCTTATATCAAAGTGATAACCAGGAAGGTTCAGATTTATTGTTTAGGCTGTTTTGTTTTGGAGCCTGGTTCGGTGCTCGCGCTCTCACCTTCCAGTGACTGTGGGTTTAAGCCTCGAGGACGCTCTCGGGATGGTGTAGCCTAAACGGACTCTCCAATGGAGCTGCGGGGAGTCTCGGTCCTTCACATGCCACGTTACAAACCCAGGCCTCACCTGTGCCAGTTCAGATGGAGGTTAAAGATCTGAGTTTCTCCCAGTGGAGTAACATTGGTCATTCACTTCCTGGCTGGTTGGGAGACATTGGCTGCCACAAACACACCCTGGCTCCACTTTACAGTAAATCCTTTCAGGCGTTTTGAGACGTCCTCCCCACGTGGGAGGCACTGTACCAAATGTAAGGATTGTTATAAATAATGTTTATAAATTCTTTGAATTTTTCCTGATGATTCCTCAGGATTAAAGGCTGGTGGGTCTTCCATCATTATGTTTCCGCCTTCCTGTCCGGAGTAATGCTAACCTGGTGAGTTATTCACAGCTGAAGAGATATCAGGCAACATGTCAACTCATTAACTCATTCATTGTCTTGTTTTTTAATTCTAATTTGGGTCTTTCTATCAGAATAGATCACCATTTCCCCTGACACTGAAGGTCACAGTTACATCCCAATATCTCACCTGAGTGAGTTTAGCTTGTAACCAGTGAGGCATCACAGCTGACACATTATGTCCTCAGTACCCCCCATTCCCGCTGTCTCTTGATCCTTCTCCCAGAGAGATTTGCCCACTAAATAACCTATCAATTATTTTCTTTAAATACCTCAATCCCTTCCCTTGGAACACACTCAATGCTCCTGTTCCTCCTCCCATAACAATGGAGAGTTAACTCTCGCTCTGAGTCCAATATATATGAACACGACCAGTCACTACAATTTAAGGAAGTATTTATAGAAACACAAGAACAAAACGAGGCACTCCATTGAGTCTGTTCAAATCTTGGCAAATGTTTTAATCCCAATGGTGATGATCCTTTTGCCATGTTCTACAATTAGGTCTCTGTCTGTCTCTCTTTTAAACAACCTAATTATTTCTGTTTCTACAGCTTTACTAAGGCAGTTCCACATTTCACAAGCCTGTGTGTAAGGAAATGCTTCCTGACCTCAGCTCTAACCGTCTTAGTTCTCAGTTTAAGACCCTTTGTACAGTTGCGCTGCACTATCTAACTTCTCAGTTATTTTCAGTGCATTATAAATATCTAACCCCTGAACAGCTCAATGGTCCTGTGCTAACAATTATAATCCCAGCCTGATGTGTTGATGTATCTAGAATTACAATGATTTTTATCTCATTTGCCTTTTTAGGCCCGATTACTTGATGTACCAAATGTTTCGAAATCAGTTCCTCTCATATTCCATGTATCAAAGTAAGTTCATTGTTTAAGCTGCTTTACTGTTCACGTGCTCATCGATTAATTTCCGTATCCCACTTGTTGGAGCTCATTAGCCACCTCCTTATGGCAGGCAGGCCCCTTCACATCGGGAGACGTCTCACAAAGTGCTTTAACGGTGGTTATCCTCCCCACGTGAAAGGTGCTCTGCTCTATACACATCATCATGTTGTTGATGTTGTTGTTGTGAGGGTCCTGATGTTTGTTGTTGTTGTTGTTGGGAGGGTCCTGGCGTTTGTTGTTGTTGTTGTTGTTGTTGGGAGGGTCCTGGCGTTTCCCACTGACCTGACTCCACGCCTCGGATTCTCTCCTGTGATGGTGATGATCTGTTATTAGGTGAACAAATGTCACTGACCCAGACTCGTCTTGTGCAAATTTGAAATAGTGTCGGGATAGTTCATCCCTGGATTATTTTACAATAACTGGGTGCAGATTAGGAAACGGGTTTACAGCAAAACAACACGAGAGAGAGATTGGCTGGTGCCAATTTGTAACAAACCAGAGATTGGGGAATCAGGCCAGAGAAGGGGGTAGGGGGGGACAGGGGCTTCATGTGGTGTAGAGCACCCTACAGGCATTGGGGTTGATTAGACACGGTGAGTCCGAGGTCAGGACTAATGTGTCTTGATATTACTGACACATGGAGTCTTTAGCGCACTCACCCTGCAAGCCTTGCCTCTGGGTTAGATTCCTGGCCAGGCCAAATCCCTGGGCAAGTTATAATAACAATAATAATAATCCGTGTATTTGATACAGAGACTTATCACGTCTTCCAGACTCTCAAAGAGCTTCACAAAAAAGATGTTGCAAAGAGCAACCGTAAAGTGAATTGACTGTATATTTGTGGGTGAAATATTTCCTTACTCCAGAGTTTCCTTAATCCACACACTTGATAATAATCCCTCAAAAAAACAATAATAAATTGATCATTTCCACCCATGACTGTTCGTGGGACACTGTTGTGCGCCGTGTTTCACCCACAAATATACCGTCAATTCACTTTACAGTAACCATGGGGACGAAGGACAACCTTAGACCGCTTCTCTCCCAACAAACCGGCTCCTCCGCCCTCCCTGCCTCACAGATCCTCTCCTCGCAACTCCCACTGCGGGGACATGCTGTATTTCCTTGTGTCCAAAATTAAGGGAATCTGCTCAGCTGTCACTGGCCTTCTAACCTCCACCCCATCCACACCTCCCTCCACACTCTGAGTCCTACCCATCCCTCCTTCCACACCCTCAAACCTGTCTCCCCATCCTCCAGCATCACCACATAACCTCCATGAAGCCTACCACCTGCTCCCTGGCCCCCTGCCCACACCTCTACTTACCTCCCAGCTCCACCTCCTTGCTGACACATTCAACCTGTCCCTTTCATCCAGCATCGTTCCCACAACCTTAAAAACAGTCACCATCAACCCCATCCTTAAGAAACATTCCCTTGATGCATCGCAGTTCTCGAGCTACCGGCCCATCTCCAACCTTCCTGTCGAAGGTGCTTGAAAGAGTTGTTGCCTCCCAGCTTCGCTCCTTTCTCTCATCCCAGTCCCTCCACGAGCCCCTCTAATCAGGTTTCCTCACGGCCCACAGCACAGAAACTGCCCTGGTCAAGGTCACTAATGATATCCTGACCATCTGTGATCAGGGCTCCCTCTGCCTCCTCCTCGTCCTCGACCTATCCGCCGCATTCAACACCGTGGACCACACAATCCTCCTCCACCGCCTCCTCCCATCTCAACCTTCAAGGTTCTGTCCTCGACTGATTCTGGTCCTACCTTTCACACCACCTCCACTTTGTGTCCGACAAAGGCTTTTCCTCCAGCCCCCGCATCGTCTAGTGTGTCATTCCTCAGGGCTCTGTCCTCGGTCTCCTCCTCTTCACCCTCTACATGCCCCCCCCCCCCCACCTCGGGGACATCATCTGCAGACAATGGGGTAAATTTTCACATGTATGCGGATGACACCCAACTCTCTTTCCGCTTCCACCCTCGACTCCAGGACTAACAGCGTCCTGACTGTCTGCCTGTCTGACATTGAGTCCTGGACAAGAGACAACTTTCTCCAGTTGAATGTCCGCAAGACTGAGGCCCTCCTGATTGGCTCGTGTCAGTCCCTCCGCACCTCAGGCGCTGACAACATTAGCATCCAAGGCTGTACTCTCCACCTCTCTACGCCTGTCAGGAACCTGGGCGTCTTGTTCAACGCTGAACTGCCCTTTCTACCCCACATCCATGCCATGACAATTACTGCCTTCCACCACCTTGGAAGGCAGTAATCACCAGACTCCGACACTGCCTCACCCCTCAGGCTGCCGAAACCCTTGCCCACACATTCGTCACATCAAGGTTCGACTATGGAAACTCCCTCCTCATCGGCCTTCCTGGTTCTTCACAAGCTGCAGTTCATCCAGAACTCTGTAGCTCGTGTCCTCTCCAGCACCAAGCTCCGCGACCACATCACTCCCACCCTCGCCCAGCCCCATTGGCTCCCCATCCCCTAGAGGATCAAATTCCTTTGGGGGCAGATCCTTGTCCTCACTTTCAAGGCCATTCACAGCCTTGCACTGTCCTAGCTTTCTGACCTACTATCCCCCTATGAATCTCCCCGCCCCCTCTGTTCAGTGGGCTCCGGCCTGCTCCATGTTCCCCACCCTACCATCGGTGACCAGGCTTTCAGCCTCTCTGTCCCCACACTCTGGAACTGCATCCTACAGTTCCTTTGCCACACTGTCTGCCTTGTCTCCTTCAAGACCATCCTCTTTGATCGTACCTTCTGCTGCCCTCCCAACTCTCTCCCAACCCTACCCAGCCCCTCTCCCTTGCTTGGGTCCTGACCTGACCTATATTCTGTGAAGTGCTTTGAGACATCATGAAGACGTGAAAAACGCTACATCAACAACAACAAAATTATATTTGTGTAGCGCCTTTCCGTTAGGAGGACGTCCCAAGGCGCTGGACAGTTACTGATTCAAACCCGAGCTGAGGATTGGGGGGGTGGGTGGGTGGGGGAAGGAGTTGCCGATGGATCCATCGAAGAGGAGTCTTGAAGGAGGCCAGGGAGGGGCCGAGGCGGAGGGACTTCGGGATGGAGTTCCAGAAGTTGGGGACAGAGTGACTGAAGGCTCGCCCGCCAATGGTGGGACGGGTGGGTCGGGCGGCACTCGATAGTCCGAAGGTTCATTGGTCCGAAGGTTCGATAGTCCGAACACACAAATTTCCTATTCCCAGCACGGTTACCGTGGTTACCGATCAATAGTGCGAACGGACAATGAAATAAGGTTTGTTAATCCGAACAATTCCATCCTTAGGGTTAGGGTTCGATTTTATAGATTTCGGGGATCATGGGTACACATAGGCTTGTGTTAGGGTTAGGGGAAGCTTCGGACTAACGAACCTTCGGACTATCAAGCTGTAATCGTGGGTCGGGGAGGTGGGTGTGGAATCAAACGTAAGGATTATTATTATTGCTGATTGCTTGTGTGACAGACTTTGTGCAGTTCCTGCAGTATTACTATCAGAGTGGCAGCCTGTACCGACTGCGCGCACTGGGAGAGAGGCACAACATGGACCTGACTGTGGGCGAGTATCTTTCCACTTCTTGTGCTTTTGAGACAAAGGAAATGTGCTCCAGGAATCCTCCAGTCTGATATTGTCTCGTGGATTTGAGCCAATAATACAATTCAAATAAATCACTGCAAACACTGCTCAACAAAGACCAAATCTCGGGGTGGTGTCAGTGGGTGGGTGGGTGTCTCCGTGTGTGTGTGTAGCGCTGGTGTCTATGTGTGTGTGTGTGTGTGGGGGGGGGGGTGCGTAATGTTCCAGTGTTTGTGGGGGGGTGTGGGGGGTAATATCCCAGTGTGTGTTACAGAGGGGTTTCAGTCCTGGATGTGGAGAGGCCTGACCTTCCTGTTGCCATTCCTGTTCTTTGGTCACGTGAGTGATTTTAAATAGTCTCTCCCCAGCCCCCACTCTCCCCCCAGCCCCCCCTCTCTCCACCCAGCCTTCCCCCTCTCCCCCCAGCCTCCCCCCTCTCCACCCAGCCTCCCCCCTGCACCCCCCTCTCCCCAGGACCCCCTATCTCCCCCCAGCCCCAACCCTCTCCCCCCAGCCGCCCACCCCTCTCCCCCCAGCCCCCCCTCTGCCCCCTGGGGTGAAAGGTTGTTGTCCAGTCTGACCCTGTGTTTGTTCCCAGTTTTGGCAGCTGTCCAACGCCATCACATTGTTTAGACTGACCAGCCACCCAGACTGCACAGAGTGGCAGGTAAACAACATCACAAACACTAAACCCATTCCTTTCCCCTCACTCTCCCCCCCCCCTACACTCCACTCACACCCCCCTCCTCTCCTCACACTCCCCTGACACCCTCCTCTCCTCACACTCCTCTCCCCCCCCACCCTCCTCCCCACTTACCCACCTCTCCTCACACTCCTCTCCCCCCCCCCACCACCCTCACACCCTCCCCTCTCACCCCCTCACACTCCCCTTACCCACCTCTCCTCACATTCCCCTCACCCACCTCTCCCCCCCTCACACTACCCTCACCCCCTCACACCCTTCACACTCCCATCCTCCCCTCACACTACACCCCCTTCACCCTCCCTCACACTCCCCTACCCCCCCCTCACACTCCCCTACCCCCCCTCACACTACCCTCCTCTTCTCAGACTACCCTCCCCACCCTCACACTCCCCTCCTCTCCTCACACTACCCTCCCCCCATCACCCACCTCAACAACAACAACTTTGATTGATATAGTGCCCTCCACGCCGGATGGCGTCTCAGAGCGCTTCACAATAGCGGGTCCTGGGACCGAGCCAGGGGCAGGGGGAGAAAGGTGACCAAAGGTGCGGTCGAAGAGAAAGGTCTTCAGCTGCGACCTGAAGCTGGGAAAAGAGGGGGCGAGGCGAAGGGAGTGAGGAAGCATTGGGGAGTAGTGGCCGAAGGCACAGCCGCCAAGGGTGGAGTGGAGGAATCGGGAAGACATGGAGGAGACCAGACCCGGTGGAGTGAAGGCAGCAGGTTTGAGGAGAGAGGTCGGCGAGGGGGTGCAGAGGAGTGGAGAGCAGTAGGTTGGTGGGGAGAGGGTCGGGGCAGCAGGTGGTTGGCTTCATGGAGGTGAGAGTGCGTGAGAGGGAGGAAAGAGAGAGCGGGGAGGAGTGTAGGAAGGGGGTTGAGGTAGGAGCTGATGATGAGGGGGGTGAGGGGGATGGGGTGGGGGTGGTAGTCAGTGATGAGAGGCAGGAGGATGAGGCTGCCTGGCGGATATTGTGGATTTTGGACACGAAGTCCATGACCTCCTCACACTTCGCATTTGAAGTGAAGATTGAGGAGGCCTGAGGGGGTGCGCGGAGGAGGTGGTGGAAAAGGACTTTGGGATTGTTTTTTGTCTCCAGGATAATGTTGGAATAATAAGCCATTTTTGCATGAGACAAGGATCAGCGGGAGCTGTGGAGATGCTCGAGCCACTGTTGGTGGTGAACCCTGAGGCCGGTTTTCAGCCACCTGCGCTTCAGCACCACTCCCCCCACCCCTCACCCTCCCCTCCCCATCTAACCCACCTCTCCCCTCCTCACACCCCTCCTCTCCTCACACTCCCCCTTCCCCTCCACCCACCTCTCCCTCCCACACTCCCCTCCCCCACCTCTCCGCCCTTCACACTCCCCTCCTCTCACCCACCTCTCCCCCACTCATACTCCCCTCCCCTCACCCACCTCTTTCCCATACCCACCGCCTCTCCTCACACTCCCTCCCCCCTCACCTAGCTCTCCCCTCCTCTCCTCACAATCCCTCCACCCCTCACACACCCTCCTCAACCAGATATCATCTCACTCCATGTTGCTGTGTGCACAAATCAGGCGGCGTCATTACCAACAAACTAACCAGACACAGTCACTACACTTTGACAATAAATCGCGTGTTGCACTCTGCAATGTGCAGTGTTTGCTGTATCGGATGTAAGGCTTATTCCTGCTGATTTGCTGTCTGCTTGTTACAGGTGTTGATGTGTGGGCTTGCGTTCCTTGTCCTTTTTCTTGGAAACTTCCTGACGACTGTCAGAGTCATTTACCACAAACAGAAACAAAGGGAAGAAAAAGTTAAAAGTCTGTGAGAGACAAAAGTGAGTCATGTTTTGAGTGTTACCAATTAGTTGAAGGCCATTCGCAGCTTTGCCCCCCCCCCCCCCGCTCCCACCTCCCGCCCCTTCCGTTCATGGCCTGCTCCATGTCCCCTGCCTGACCATCGGTGACCAGGTTTTCCGCCTCTCTGCCCCACACTCTGGAACTCCATCCAACAATCCCTTCCATTGCCTCCTTCAAGGCCAGACTCAAGACTCTGCTCTTTGACCGTGCCTTCTGCTGCCCTCCCAACTCTCCTAACTTTCTCCCGCCCCTCCCCCACCCCTCTCCCATGTTCTGGTCCCGACCTGACTGTTCAGCGCCTTGGGAAGTCCTCCCGACGTGAAAGGTGCTCTCTAAATGTAATTTTGTTGTTGTTGAATAATAATCCGTCCAAAAAAAAATTGATTTCAATCCACAACTGTTTGTGGGGACACCGCTGTGCGCAATTGGCTGCTGAGTTTCACCCACAAACATACAGTCAATTCACTTTATAGTATATTCTGTGAAGCGTTTTGAGACATCGATAAGATGTGAAAAACACTATATCAAATGCAAGGATTATTATTATTATTGAAGGAGTTGTTGTATGTTTGTCTGGCTGCTGGTGATGTGTGATGCTGGGGAGAATCAGTCCTGAACACACTGATCGCATTTCAAAACCTGTTGACTGGAAATTGTACAGCCATCAGCATGAGTGGGTGTCATCCTGGATCAGGTGTTACGTCTCAAGCCACAAGACTACGGGTTCAAGCCCCAAGATATAGGAAGTGGAACTTGCATACAACAACAAAAAAAATTGCACTTACGTTAGCGCCTTTCACGTCGGGAGGACGTCCCAAAGCACTGAACAGTCTGGTCGGGACCCGAGCGGGGGGGTGGGGGGGGAGGGTTGAAGTAGGGGGAAGGGGAAGGAGAGGGGGAAGAGTTAGTGAGACAGCGAAGCGCGGTCGAAGAGGAAGGTCTTGAGACCGGCCTTGAAGGAGGAAAGGGGGGAAGCGAGGGGGAGGGACTGTGGGATGGAGTTCCACAGTGTGGGAGCAGAGAGGCTGAAAGCCCGGCCGCCGATGGTTGGGGGGTTAGGGCGGTTGACACGGAGCAGGCCTGAGTCTGCTGAACGGAGGGTGCGGGCACAGGCTGGTAGGGAGACAGTAGGGAGAGACAGGCGGGGGCAAGGCTGTGAGTGGATTTGAAAGTGAGAAAAAGGATCTTGAATTCGATCCTCAGGGTGACGGGGAGAGGAGACGGCGAGGGTGGGAGTGATGTGATTGCGAAGCGTGGTACTGGAGAGTACACGAGCTGCAGAATTCTGAATGTATAGTGTCAAGGCTTTCACTTCACTGACTGAGAAACTCAGAGCTGAATCCCAATCGCGGACATTGCAAACAGTTGATTAACATTTTAGTTTTAAGTCTTGACTGATTGAGACCTCGATAGGACAAGACTTTCACATTAACTGCAGCCTTTGTTCCTGTTTTGCTCCAGGCTTGAATCCTGAGGCTGAGTTCCAGTGAGCCAGGAAAGCCTGCACTCAAATCACACCCAGGAAACTCGCAGGGCAACATTCTGGACAATAACAAGATTACCAATTTTAATGAAAGTACATTATATGTTAAGAATTTTGGGTTCTATTGTAAGTTAGAACAATTATTGCCAAATAAAAATGAAAGCATTTTGCTGATCTTAAGTAAATATAAAAGTACAGCATGCAGGTTAGTGTGGCTGGTGTTCCTGCCCAGGCTTCGCACATACAACACAGAGTATAAAATGCCATCCATAAATCTTGGAAATTAATTTCACAGACAACAGTAGGAAGTGAATCACACGACCAGGCAGTTTGGGGTCTCATCAAAAACTATCAAAATTCTTTGCAAAAAAATTGATAGAATCATAGAATTTTACGGCACAAAAGGAGGCCATTCGGCCCATCTAGTCTGTGCCGGCTCTTTGAAAAGAGCGATTCAATCCCACTGCCCTGCCCGCTCCCCATAGCCTAACAGACCCGTTCTCCCTAAATAAAGATCTAATTCCCTTTTAAAAGTTGTTATCGAATCAGCCTCCACCACCTTTTCAGGCAATGCATTCCAGATTCGAACAACTCGCTGAGTGAAACAATTTCTCCTCAGCTCCCCTCTACTGCGCCTTGAAACTATTTTAAATCTGTGACCACGAGTCACAGATTCACCCACGAGTGATGCTGGTTTTGGTTTCTTTTCTGCTGCAATTGTGTTTAATTATACAGTACTGTACTGGAGGAGAATCATCTATTTTGTGGGTTTATCATTTAATACGTTTTTTGCTGCAAACCAATTGTGTCTGCACAGACACCAGGACTCAACTGCCTCTTGTCCTGTGTAATTCCATGAATTGTAAAATGTAAAGAAAAGGTGAATTATAAATGCTGACAGCAGGTGTGGAGGGAGGGAAGGAGAGAGGGAGGGAGGCCGCCTTCACTGAAGCACTAACAATTGGGTTGGAATAAACGCCTGGAGGTATTTATAAGTAACTTTTCAACAGTGGGTTGGTCAGGTCAGATCAGTAATGAGGGGAAATGCAGCGAATGCAAAGTGTTAGTTTTCAATCTTGATTTTTTTTTAAAAAAAGCTGTTCCTCATTTACAGTTTACAGGGAATAATTTGAACGAGGTTTAAGAAATACTTGTTGAAATCATGATCTTGCAGGTTTCATATAAATATCTCTTACATTGATTTATGCAGCCAACACCTTTCCAGTCACATGTTAATCCACAGACAGATCGCAGACCCTCCCCTCCTCCCCCCCCCCCAATCTCTGCTTTAGCTCCAGACGTCAGAGGAATAACGCCCTTTTGTCATCAGTTTCTTGATGTATTCCACTGCCTGTGTCTGCGTCATGTTTCCCAGCTCAGCCACAATCTCACAGAAAGCGTTCTGCACATCGCGGGCCATGTTCTTCGCATCGCTGTGAGGAGAGGATAGAAGATGTGATGAGCAGGAGTCGACCACAGTAACGATTGCTCTCAACACTCCCTCAGTTAGAGCATAAACATTCACTGTAGGGTCCGGCGATATATCGGTTATATCCGATAGAATTTTCATATTGATACGCCGATATAGGCATTTTAAAAATATTTATATATCTAAAAATCGATATATCGAAAAAAATCGGAATGCGTGCGCACTGAACTACAAGACCCAGAATGCTCATCTCTATACACAATGCACCGACGGTGGGCGGGGGGGGGGGGGAGAGAGATGGCGAGGGTCGGGGGGAGAGACTGTGGGTGGAGGAGGGACACGGGGCGAGAGACGGGGGGGAGAGACAGGGGGTGGGGAGAGACGGGGGGGATGTGATAATACAGACGGAGAGAGAGAGAGATATGGGGGGGATATGAGAGAGACACAGAACAACACAGAGATGGAGAGAGTGAGTGAGAGACACAGAGAGAGAGAGAGATATTTACCTCCTGAGGAGATAGGCTCCGAATGCGCGCGCATCTTGCAACGCGCGCGCATGCGCAGTACGAATACCCCGAAAATATCGATATATTGGTATATCTCGATATGAGCCCATCGATATATCGAATTCGGAAAATTTCCATATCGACGGACCCTAATTCATTGTAAAGTCACAATAGGAGTGAGTGACTGGCTAAGTTCTCAGTGACTAGCTAGCTGTGCTCTACCACCCAGAATGGTGCCAGTCACAGGTTACAGCTGATTAGGCCCAGATTAGGCTGGTTTCCCAGTGAGGGAAGGGAATGTTGGTGTCAGCCAGCGGGAGAGAAAAGCTAAGCTGAGTTCAGGAGAGAGATGTAGGTAGTGTTTTGCTCAGTCACTGGCTCCTGTGAAGTACTGATGGCCTGAAACATTCCCCTTTAGCTGCTTAACATTTTCCATCCGATTGGAACTCACCCACAGATGTAGATATGTGCATTGACATCGTGGATCAGGTGCCACACATTCTCTTTGTTTTTCTTCAGCAAATGCTGCACGTACACCTGAGGGGAGACAGAGACAAGCAAGTGGTCAACATCCCGTCTGCCAGCCAACTGGGACCACAGGATTTTACAGCAACTGCAATCGGGGGGTGAGCAGCAACAACAACAACAAGATTAGATTTATATAGCGCTCTCCACGCCGGGCGGCGTCTCAGAGCTTCACAATAGCGGATCCTGGGACCGAGCCAGGGGCAGGGGTAGAAAGGTGACCCAAGGCGCGGTCAAAGAGAAAAGTCTTCAGCTGTGACCTGAAACTGGTAAGAGAGGGGGCGAGGCGAAGGGAGTCAGGAAGGGAGTTCCAGAGCCTTGGGGCGTAGTGGCTAAAGGCACGGCTGCTGAGGGTGGAGCGGAGGATTCGGGGGGACATGGAGGAGGCCAGACCTGATGGAGCGAAGGCAGCGGGTGCTGGTTTGGAGAGAGAGGAGATCAGAGAGATAGGGGGGTGCAGAGGAGTGGAGGGACTTGAAAACAAGGGTGAGGATCTTGAAGTCGATCCTCTCAGGGATAGGGAGTCAGTGAAGTCTGGCAAGGACTGGGGTAATGGGGGAGTGAAGTTTGGTGCGGGTGAATATGCGGCCGACAGTGTTTTGAATTAGCTGGATTTTGTGGATTGTGGTGGAGGGGAGACCGGCGAGGAGGGCGTTGCGATAGTCCAGCCGAGAGGTGACAAAGGCCTGGACCAGGGTTTCAGCAGCTTTTGGGGTGAGGTATTGCTGGAGACGGGCGATCTGTTGGAAGGCGGTGCTAGTTCGACACCACCGAGGGACTGGATGTGGGGGAGGAAGGACAGCTGGGGGTCGACCCCGATGCCAAGGTTGCGCACAGGTTCGGAGAGTTTTAGGGGCAGACTGGGAAGGTGGAGGAGGTGAGAGCCGTGCGAATGGAGACATTGAAGACAACCAGAGTATGGCCTCCATGTTGTCAACATTCAGCTGCAAGAAATTTGCGCTCATCCAGCTCCTGATGTCTGACAGGCTGACAGAACATCAGGGGACTGGGGGTCGCAAAGTGAAGTGGAGAAATGTAGATGAGGAAAAGTAAATGAGGAAGAGAAGGCGGCCAAGGATGGATCCCTGGGGTACCCCACAGGTAACTGGGTGAGATCAGGAGGGAAAGCTGTTTGTGGAGATGTGCTGCTGGCGGTTTGTGAGGTCGGACTCGAACCAGGCGAGTGCGGTCCCACTGAGGTGGATGACGGAGGACAGGGGGTGGAGGAGGATGGTGTGGTCGAACTGTGTCGAACGCAGTGGGCAGGTCCAGGAGGATAAGGAGGCAGAGGGAGCCCTGGTCACAGGTAGAGAGGACGTTGTTTGTGACTTTCACAAGCGCAGTCTCTGTACTGTGGGCAGGGCGGAAACCGGACTGGAGGGATTCAACGAGGGAGTAGGAGGAGAGGTGGGCGCGGAGTTGGTTTGCAACAACACGTTCCAGTGCTTTTGAAAGGAAGGACAGGTTTGAGATAGGGAGATAGTGGCTGGGGTTTGAAGGATCTTGAGAAGGTTTTTTTAAGGAAGGGGGTGATGGCAGCCGATTTGAGGGAGGCAGGGACTGATCCTGTGCAGAGGGACTGGTTGATAATATCAGCCAGCAGTGGGCAGAGGAGGGGGAGCTGGGCGAGCAGTAGGTTGGTGGGGAGAGGGTCGAGGCAGCAGGTGGTTGGCTTCATGGAGGTGAGAGTGCGTGAGAGGGAGGAAAGAGAGACCGGGGAGGAGTGTAGGAAGGGGGTCGAGGTAGGATTTTGATGATGAGGGGGGTGAGGGGGATGGGGTGGGGGTGGTGGTGGGTGACGAGAGGCAGGAGGATGAGGCTGCCTGGCGGATATTGTGGATCTTGGAAAAAAAGAAGTCCATGACCTCCTTGCACTTCGCATTTGAAGTGAAGATTGAGGAGGCCTGAGGGGGTGCGCGGAGGAGGTGCTGGGTGGAAAAGCGGACTTCGGGGTTGTTTTTTGCCTCCAGGATGATGTTGGAATAGTAAGCCTTTTTTCACACGAGACAAGGATCGGCGGGAGCTGTGGAGATGCTCGAGCCACAGTTGGTGGTGAACCCCGAGTCCGGTTTTCTGCCACCTGCGCTCAAGCAGCCGGGTTTGGGTTTTTAGGGAATGGAGATGAGTGTTGTACCAGGGGGAGCGGGAGGGTTTCGAGATAGACCTGGATTTCAGGGGGACGAGAGAGTTCAAGGTGGAGGAGAGGCGATCGTGGAGCAGCTGGACAGCCGCTTCAGGATCACTGTGGGTGGAAGACCAGAGGGGTAGGAGGTCAGAGGATGTGAGGGCATCTGTGAGGGTCTCTGGGGGGAGACTTTTCCATGGGCGGAAAAATACAGTTGAGGGCTTGGTGGAGGGGAGAGGGATGGAAAAGGAGGCAAGAAAGTGGTCCGAGATGGCCTTGTCGGAGATGCTGAGGTCAGAAATGTCAAGGTGATGATGAGTTCGAGAGCGTGGCCATGGTTGTGGGTTGGAGAGTCAATGTGGAGGGTGAGGTTTAGCGAGGAGAGGAGGGCAGTGAAATCGGAGGAGGTGGCACAAGGGGAGTTTAGGTGAAGGTTGAAGTCACCCATGATGAGCAGACGTTCAGAGCTGAGGGACAGGGAGGAGAGGAGAGTGGGGATATCGGAGAGGAAGGAGCCAGGGGGTTCAGGAGGACGATAGAGTAGAAGAATTTTTAAGGAAAGAGAAGAATGGTAGAGCGTGAGTGCTCAAAGGAGGGGAAACAGCCAGAGGAGTAGGGGGAGAGACCAAGGGAGGCATTGGAGATGATGGCCACCCCGCCGCCACGTTGGTTGGGGCGGGGGGTGTGGTGGAAGGTGTAGCCTCGACTAGAGGCACGGGATCATTGGGGGAAAGCCAGGTTTCCGTAAGCCCAAGAATATCAATGTGCTCATTCAGGATGAGATCATAGATAGTGAGGGCTTTGTTGGAAAGGGAACGGACGTTCTAGAGGGCAGTGCGGATGGGTTTGCTGGATGGGGGAGGAGAGAGTGGTGCGGACAGGATCTGAGGGTGTGTAGGAGAGGTGGGTATGGGAAGGGGGGGTGGGGAAGTGGGGAGGGTATATATGACAGAAGGGGAAGTAGTGTTTGCCTTGAGGAGGCGGTTTGGGCGGAGAGAGTGGATGATGGGGCAGTTGGGGTGGCTGCTCTGGGACACCCAGCGCCTGGAGCCACGATGGGCCCGGGGTAGGAGGCCCAGACTGGAGCAGAGGGAAGCGATGATGGGGGCCAGGAAGGAGAATAGGCGGGGGGGGGGGGGGGGGGGGGGAGGGAGAGTAGGACAGAGTTAGAGTAGCAGATAGAGAGGGGTGGTGGGAGAGACTTCGAGGGGAGTGGGAAGAAAGACATTTAGGGGGGTGGGGGAGGCTTGGGTTGGGGCGGCAGCCAAAACATGCACACAGAGACCAGGAGTGGAGAGGCATCAGCCCCCAGGCTGTGTGGCCGGGGGGGATGGGCTGACTGAGACATCACTCTCACATCACATTTTACCTTTGCGAACAGGTACACACAACACAGGGGAAGGTTTCGGGGACATGGGGGTAGGGTGGATGGCCTCTTTGAAAAGCAAATACCACCCCCCCCAAACACACACACACACACAAAACAGTATGAATATGGCCTCCCCCGAGCCCACCCCCTGCTGACACTGCGTCTCTCTGACCTTGTCTGGCTGGTCTCTGGAGAAAGCCGTGTTGATCTGGGTCAGCACCCCGTCCCTGTGCCACTGCTCCAGCTCCTGCTGATACAGGAAATCCTCAGCCTGGAAACGGCAACCGTAGTACAGCACCGTCTCCCCCAGCTCCTTCCCTGGAAAACATTCCTCAAATATCAGCCACTGGGACTGTCCATAGGCACAGACACTAACAGGCCACGAAGCAGTAACTATATTGTCAGGGTGTTTGTGTGTGTGTAATGGTGTGTTATTTAGTATGTGAGGGTGTCCGTGTATAAGTGTTTACGTGTTGGTGTGTCAGGGTGTTTTAGTGTGTTCGTATATTAGTATGTGTTAGTGAGGGCTGCGGGTGTGACAGTGGGCTGTGTGTGAGGGCTGTGTGTGTGTTAGTGAGGGCTGTGTGTATTAGTGATGGCTGGGTGTGCGATTGAGGGGAGGGTGTGTGTGAGTGAGGGGCTGTGTGTGTGAACGAGGGCAGGGTGTGTGTGTTAGTGAGGGCTGTGTGTGTGTGTGAGGGCTGTATGTGAGAGTGAGGGCAGTGTGTGTGTGTTTGTGAGGACTCTGTATTTGTGAGGGCTGTGTGTGCATGTTAGTGAGGGCTGTCTGTGTGAATGAGGGCTGGGTGTGTGTGTGAATGAGGGCTGGGTGTGTGTGTGAATGAGGGCTGGGTGTGTGTGTGAGTGAGGGCTGGGTGTGTGTGTGAATGAGGGCTGGGTGTGTGTGTGAGTGAGGGCTGTGTGTGTGAGCAACAGCTATGACTGTGAGTGAAGGCTGTGTGTGACTGTGAGTGAGGGCAGTGTGTGTGTGAGGGCTGTGTGTGTTAGTGTCAGCTGGGTGTGTGAGCGAGGGCAGGGTGTGTGTGAAGGCTGTGTGTGTGTGTGTGGGTGTGTGTGTGAGAGGTCTGGGTGTTTTGAGTGAGGGCTGGGTGTGTGTGACTGAGGGCTGGGTGTTTGAGTGAGGGCTGGGTCTGTGTGTTAGTGAGCGCTATGTGTGCAAGTGAGGGCTGTGTGTGTTAGTGATGGCTGGGTGTGTGTGCAATGGCAGGGTGTGTGAGTAAGGGCTGTGTGTGTAAGAGCTG
The DNA here is from genome assembly GCA_035084275.1 of Hydrolagus colliei. Taxonomy (NCBI): domain Eukaryota; kingdom Metazoa; phylum Chordata; class Chondrichthyes; order Chimaeriformes; family Chimaeridae; genus Hydrolagus; species Hydrolagus colliei. The sequence continues at coordinate 1,799,206 of CM068764.1, read as the reverse complement.
TATGTGTGAGTGTGAGGGCTGTGTGTGAGAGTGAGCACTGTATATGTGAGAGAGGGCTGTGTGTGTGAGGGCTGGATGTGTGTGTGTGTGCGAGGGCTGTGTGTGAGCGAGGGCAGGATGTGCGTGTGTATGTGTGAGTGAGGAATGGGTGTGTGAGTGAGGGCTGGGTGTGTGTGTAAGGGCTGTGTGTGAGTGAGGGCTGCATGTGAATGAGGGCTGGGTGTGTGAGTGAGGGCTGGGTGTGTGTGAGTGAGGAATGGGTGTGTGAGCAAGGGCTGTGTGTGAGGGCAGAGTGTATGTGTTAATGAGAGCTGTGTGTGAGTGAGGGCTGGGTGTGTGTGTTAGTGAGGGCTGTGTGTGTGTTTGTGTGTTAGTGAGGGCTCTGTGTGTGTGTGTGTGTTAGTGAGGGCTGTGTGTGTGTGTGTGTGTTAGTGAGGGCTCTGTGTGTGTGCGTGTGTGTTAGTGAGGCTGTGTGTGTGTTAGTGAGGGCTGTGTGTGTGTGTTAGTGAGGGCTGTGTGTGTGTGCGTGTGTGTTAGTGAGGCTGTGTGTGTGTTAGTGAGGGCTGTGTGTGTGTGTTAGTGAGGGCTGTGTGTGTGTGTTAGTGAGGGCTGTGTGTGTGTGCGTGTGTGTTAGTGAGGCTGTGTGTATGTGTTAGTGAGGGCTGTGTGTGTGTGCGTGTGTGTTAGTGAGGCTGTGTGTATGTGTTAGTGAGGCTGTGTGTATGTGTTAGTGAGGGCTCTGTGTGTGTGTGTGTGTGTTAGTGAGGGCTGAGTACCTTGCTGTTTGAGCCATGCTCTCTCCTGTATGAAGCCTATGAAGGGTGCTATGCCTGTTCCGGGCCCCACCATGATGATGGGTGTGCTGGGTTTGAAGGGAAGCCTGAACTGGGATTTGCGGACGTACACAGGGACCCTGGGCGGGTGCCCGCTCTCACTGGGAGTCTGGTTTCGGAGCCAGGTGGTTGCTACGCCTCGGTTTGTGCGTCCGGTTCTCGTGGTGTACTCCACCACCACAGCACACACATGGACAGAGTCAGGGTGGACCTGTCAAACACAATCACAGTCAGCGCAACACACACACACACGCACCTACCCACGTACATGGTCACACATACACACAAACAAATGCACACACACACATAGTTATACTCACATGCACACAATCACCCACACACACACACACATGCACTGTCCCACATGCCATGGTGGTGAACACATACACACACACAAACTCACACACACACACACACAGTCACACCCCGACACGTTTTTTTTAACAAAAATGCTGAATCTTGCGGATGCTGTAAATCGGAAACACAAACAGTGACCTGTGACCCCTCAGCAGATCAGGCAGCGTCTAGGGAGAGAGGAAGTTTGGCCAATGTTTGGGGTCCACAACAGTTTTCCTCTCTCCGTAGACGCTGCCTGACCTGTTGAGTGTTCCCAGCCACTCCTGTTTTTGTTATTTGACTGGTTTAAGTATGTTTGTGACGGGGTTATGTCGGGGGCTGATCGATCACTGACTGACCTTTGAGGACGAAGCGATGGAGTAGTAGCGAGCCTGTAACCGTGGCAACAGCTCACACAGGTGGTCAATGGGAGGCCTGAGGGACGGCAGATCCTGTAAAATGGCCAGGATGTTTCTCCGATCCTCAACCACCCACTTGAGGTACTGTGACTGAGAGAGAGGAGAGGGTCAGGGCAACACACACAGTCAAGACAGGACACACACAGCAAAACACAAAACAAATGGATCCAAAGGCAGTGAGCAAACCGCCCCCCCCACGCTACCCTCCCCTCCAGGCTATTCCCCCACCCCAGGCTAGTCCCTCACCCCACTCCATCCCCCAGGCTAGCCCCCCCACCTCTCCAGACGAGCCTCATTATTATGGGCCAAAGGGAAAGCCTGCTCCTCAGGCCAGTGTGATGTCCTACCTTGCCCTCAGATGAGGAAGAAGCCATTTTACGGAGGAATTCCTGTTGGTTGTTGTCGGAGGCGTACTGAGCCAGCTCATACAGCACATTGGTGCGGGGAGGGTTAGTGATGTCCAGGTAGTGAGAGAGGGCTGTGCGGTAGGTGGTGGGGCACGGAAACGGGTGCTTCTTGTTTGATTCCTCTGCCAACAAAAACATACAGTAAATGTTGATGAAAGGCAGAAAGCAGCGCGTGAGAGTGTAATTGTTTGTTGTTGTAGTAATTACTGAATTGATTGTATTCAAAGATTAATGGCAAACAATGACTGAATGGATTCACGAACATTGGGTGAAAGAGAAGCTGCCTGTGAATGTCATTAACGCAGGGATTTCCATTGTTTTCTCTGTAAGGAATCGCAGCTTTCCTTTAAAATCTAAAGAATTCTCCTTTCCTGTACAGCAGCACTTCACTCTATGATACAACTCATCAAATTCAGTCACTGTGTGTCAGCCTGGCTCAATTATTAGCCCTCTAGCCTTCAAGTCTGATTGTGGATTCAGAGGTACAACACAATATAGATCATGACAGGCTGTTTCAACTTGTTAGAATTGTGAAACCAGAGGACACGGCCTGCGATTGAAGCGGGGTAAATTCACAACAAATCTGTACAAACACTATTTCACTGAGCGAATAGTGAACCTGTAGAATAGGCTCCCGGGGGAGACAGCTGAAGGAAGCGGGAAGTGTTGATTCTTTCAAACACAGATTAAACTGTTTTCTTTTAGGAAATAATATTATGGGATATAGTACAGCGGTAGTGTGGGCCATTATATGCGTGTGATCGCCAGGAAGGTGGACTCGATGGTCTTTTTCCATCTAGGATTTCTTATGCTCTTAAGTTATTTTGTATTCACACTGTACTTCGCCCACAAACATACAACAACAACAACTTCGATTTAAATAGCGCCCTCCACGCCGGACGGTGTCTCAGAGCGCTTAAAATGCTACGTTTCGCCCACAAACATACAATCAATTCACTTTACAGTATATTCTGTGAAGCGCTTTGAGACATTAATAAGATGTGAAAATTGCTATATCAAATGCAAGGATTATTATTTATTATTATTATTTCCTCATACATAAACACTGACACACAAACACAGCCACCTCCCCTTACAGCAACAACAACAACTTTGATTTATATAGCGCCCTCCACACCGGGCGGTGTCTCAGAGCGCTTACACCCCCACATCCAACCCACATCACCCTAACCAGCCCACAGCCCCACCCACACATAGATACCCAAACACTAGGGTCCGCTGATATGGAAATTTTCCGATTTAGATATATCGATGGGCTCATATCAAGATATACCGAAATATCGATATTTTCGGGTTTTTCGTACTACGCATGCACGCACGGCGAGCGCATCCTGGGTGCGCGTGCATTCGGGGCCTATCTCCTCAGGAGGTAAATACCTTTCTCTCTCTGTGTCTCTCACACTCACTCTCTCCATCTCTGTGTTTTTCTGTCTGTGTCTCTCTCCTCTCTCACATCCCCCCCATCTCTATCTATCTGTATATTATCACATCCACCCCGTCTCTCCCCCCCACACCCCCCGCTGCCGTTCTTCTCTCCTCCCCCCACCCGCCGCTGTTCCTCTCTCCCACCCCCCACAGCCGTCTCTCTCTCCCTCCCCCACCGTCTCTCTCTTCCCCCCACCCCAGCCGTCTCTCTCCCCCTTCCCACCCACCAGATGTCTCTCTCCCTCTCACCACCCCTCCCTCCCACCGCCGTCTCTCTCCCCCCCCACCCCCCCCGTCTCTCCCCCCCCCCCCCCCCCACAGCCGTCTCTCTCTCCCTCCCCACCGTCTCTCTCTCCCTCCCCGCCCCCAGCCGTCTCTCTCCCCCTCCCCCACAGCCATCTCTCCCACACCCCCCACCACCAGCCATCTCTCTCCCCCTCACCCCCCCCCCCCCCCCACCCTTGCATACCTGTAGGACTATTCTAGGACTATGAATACAATATGGCGGCTTTGCACCTAGGTCTGTGCATTGTGTATAGAGATGAGCATTCTGGGTCTTGTAGTTCAGTGTGCGCGCATTCCGATTTTTACATATATCGATATTTTTGAAATGCCTATATCGGCGTATCGATATGAAAATTATATCGGGTTTTAGCGATATATCACCGGACCCTACCAAACACTCACACAAGCATACACTCACATACATATGTGTACTACCCACACACTCACACAAGCGCACACACACCCACACGAGTGCCTGCACACAGCTGAATGACTGACACTGCAGTTGTATAGCTTACCATCGAGGTTGTTTAAGGAGAATACGATGTCCAGGTCAGTGTTGAGGACTTTGCCGATCTCAATCACGAGTTTTGCATCGTTGGTTGGGAACACAGCGACGTGGTCACCAGACTCGTACCTGAGCCGAGAGCACAGGACAGGACAGTGAGTACCAGGCCCTGTGAGGGCAGCGTGGGGAGTACTGATGGGAATGTAGAGCTGGAGAGGATTTAAACTCAACCCTGAGACTCAGGGAGCTACTGGAGCCTGTGGGGGAATGTCAGGGGAATGTCTGTGTGCAGCTTGCCCGGGTTTTTATTATAAACACTTCAAACACAAGTAAGACAAACATCACAACCCAGCAATGTAAACCAACAATAACACTAACAATAAAACCTTGTGGGCAATGCCAACGCACAGCATTCCCTGTCGGCACCTACACATTCAAACCAGCCTTCGTGAAGAGGAGGAGCATCACATAGCTTAATGTGTACAGGCACACACACACACACACACAAACACACTGTATACAGGCACACACAGTGTACAGGCACGCTCACATACTCACAAACACACACTGTGTACAGCCACACACACACAGTGTACTGGCACGCTCACACATACACACACAATGTACAGGGACATACTGTGTACAGGCACACGTGCACACATAAACACACTGTGCACAGGCACACACAAACACACTGTGTACAGGCACACACACACACTGTGTACAGGCACATACACACACACACAGTGTACAGGCGCACACACACACACAGTGTAGTCAAGCGCGCACACACACACTGTATACAGGCACGCTCACATACTCACAAACACACACTGTGTACAGCCACACACACACAGTGTACCTGCACGCTCACACATATACACACAATGTACAGGGACACACTGTGTACAGGCACACGCACACACACACACACAGTGTACAGGTACACAGTGTAGGCAACTGGGAATGGCTGAGAATTCAGTATTGACGACCCCCACAGCTGGCTGAGGTCAGTCCTGTACGTCACCTGATCTTTGAGCCATTGATGTCCAGCTCTAGGTGCATGAGATGTCGCTCTCCTCCTCTGTTCAGCTTCCGGTTCACGGATACTCCGGCCAGGAATGGGTTCTTCGCATCAAAAGGTCTGAATAATAATAATAATAATCCTTGCATTTAATACAGGTATTCCTCGCTTAACGTTGTAGTTTGGTTCTTGCAAAGTGTGACTTTAAGCGAAATGACGTGAAGCGAATAAATTTTTCCCACAAGAATTGATGTATAATTCCCCCCCGGGTCCCAATGTGACTGTTCAGCGCCTTGGGACATCCTCCCGACGTGAAAGGCGCTCTATAAATGTAATTTTGTTGTTGTATAAACTGGAGTTAGGTTCTTTTAGACATTTTTTGTCAAAGTTTTCTAAAAAGAATATTATATTCGCTCCCTGGCTGCCTGCCCGGTTCACGCTCTCACTGCCGGCCTGGCTCACTCCCAGCCTGCACATCACTCTCTCGATGGGCCGGCCCCAGCGCCGTCGGGCCCCAGTCCCAGCCGTTGGTGAACAACATAATAGCGAACGTCACAACGTTAAATGAATCATAGAATCTTACGGCACAAAAGGAGGCCATTCGGCCCATTGAGTCTGTGCCGGCTCTTTGAAAAGAGCAACTCAATCCCACTCCCCAGCTCTCACCCCATAACCACGTAAATCCGTCCTCCCCAAATAAATGTCTACCTCTCTTTTAAAAGTTGTTATCGAATCGGCCTCCACCACCTTTTCAGGCAATGTATTCCAGATTCGAACAACAGATTCGAACTCGCTGAGTAAAAACATTTCTCCTCAGCTCCCCTCTGCTTCGTTTTGAAACTATTTTAAACCTGTGATCATGAGTCACTGATAAGCCCACCAGTGGAAACAGTTTTTCCCTGTTTACTCTGTCGAATCCCCTCAGGATCTTAAAAATCTCTATTAGGTCTTCTCGTAACCTTCTTTGTTCCAATGAGAATAAACCTAGCCTCTCTAGCCTTTCCTCATAACTGAAGTCCCTCATTCCCGGTACCATCCTAGTAAATCTCCTCTGCACCCTTTCCAATGCCTTAACATCTTTCCTAAAGTGTGGTGACCAGAATTGAACACATGTTCCCTATGTATATATGTTCCCTATGTATCAACTACGTAATAACGCTAACCGAGGCAATGTTAAGTGGGGTGTATGTGTGTGGGGGGGTGTAGTGGTAGGTGTGTGTGTGGGGGGAGGGGGTGTAGTGGTGTGTGTGGTCTGTATGTATGGGGGGGGGGGGGAATGTGTGTGTGATCTCACCACACTGTGTAGTGGGGCACACACTCACATCCATTCACAAAACCCGCTGACAATTTGAAATTTTCTCGATGTGATATTACTTTACAAACTTTACTCACGGTTTTTGTGTTTGGAAGGCCCCGAGCCGCCCCATCTCCCCACTGTACACTTTGTTCACGGTAACGTCCTCGTGCACCAGCAGCTCATACTGACGGATACTGAAAACACAAACAGCAGCGTTCTCATACTGCCCAGAGATTGGAGGGAGTGGGAACCTGAGGAGGGGGGAGAGGGGGTCGGGTGGGGGAGAGGGGTCGGGTGGGGGAGAGGGGTCGGGTGGGGGAGAGGGGTCGGGTGGGGGAGAGGGGTCGGGTGGGGGAGAGGGGTCGGGTGGGGGAGAGGGGTCGGGTGGGGGAGAGGGGTCGGGTGGGGGAGAGGGGTCGGGTGGGGGAGAGGGGTCGGGTGGGGGAGAGGGGTCGGGTGGGGGAGAGGGGTCGGGTGGGGGAGAGGGGTCGGGTGGGGGAGAGGGGTCGGGTGGGGGAGAGGGGTCGGGTGGGGGAGAGGGGTCGGGTGGGGGAGAGGGGTCGGGTGGGGGTCTCCAGGAGGCGGGCAGACCAGGGGTCCGCTCTGTGATGGGGAAACTTTCTTCACTGATATTGCTGATTCAGTTACACAGCATTTATACAGCGTCCCAGAGCAAGGCAATACTGGCTGGGAGAACCACACACTCAAATTCCTCCCCAAACAGATACAGAGAGGTCAGGGCAGGGTGAGGGGTCAGGGAAGGGTGAAAGTGAGGTTCAGGGCAGGGTCGGGGCGGGGGTCAGGGTCAGGGTGGGTCGGGGCAAGGTCACGGTGGGGGTCAGGACAGGGGTCAGATCCCTGCAGCTCAAGAGGCTTTTGGCTTTGGAAACTAAAATAAAACCAACCTGGAATCCTCACCAGTTGCCTCCACCCCAAAGTGCTCACACATGGCCGGCCAGAACTGTTCTCGCCACGTGATAAAATCCTCCTCCAGGCTGAGCAGCAAACCACAACAACAACAGCTCACTATCATCATCATCAACAACATCATCATGATTCATTGTTTCATTGCCAAGCTGTGGAATTACCCAGGCCGGTCAGGTCAGGGCCAAACCTTGGGCAACTTTCCTTACTCCAAACGCCTAATAATAATCCGTCCCCCAAAAACACAATGACCAATTTGACCAATTTTATTACAGTAAAAGCTTGTTTATCCGGCACCCAATCAACCGTAACTTCCGTATAACCGGCTTTGCAAAAAACAAAAAGGTCCGCATTCGATTAATCGGAATTTATCTGGAAAAATGCATTGAAATTTATTTATTTATTTTTGCGTTTTCGGCCGAAGATCCGGCACAAGCTTTAAGCACAAGCATTGGCCGGGTCCCCAGGGTGCCGGATAAACAGGCTTTTACTGCAATAAAATTGGTAATTTCAATTCACAACTGTTTGTGGGACACTGTTGTGTGCAATTGGCTGCTGCATTTCACCTACAAATATACAATCATTTCACTTTACAGTATATTCTGTGAAGCGCTTTGAGACGTCTAGAGCACGTGAAAAGCGCTATATCAAATGCAAGGATTATTACCATTATCGTCATCATCAAAAGCTTAGATTTCTGTCTGGCCTTCCTCACCTCCCCAGCCCCCACCATCAACAGCACCACCCACTCCCCACACACACATCTCCCTTGTACTTGTATAGAGCCCTGAAGGTAATAATCAACACTCACTTTCCATCGTCATCACCCACACCGAGGTCAAATATTCTCTCAGCTCCCAGCTCCTCCAGCTTCTTGTCCACGTACTTGCCCATGGCATTGAAGTGTTCGTAGGTTTTATTGCCAAGTCCAAACACCTGAAATGTGTCACAGAAATGTTCTGAACCAAATGTCTCGGAAATCAGATCACATCAATTTACAGATAGTAAGTTGTATGATTTTTAATGAAACTTATTCTTTAATTTTGGAAAACATAATAATAATAATCCTTGTATTTGATATAATGTCTTCTCGATGTCTCAAACAGCTTCACAGAATATATTGTAAAGTAAATTGACTATCTTTTGTGGGCAAAACCCAGCAGCCAATTGCGCACAACAGTGTCCCACAAACAGTCGTGGGACACTGTATTTTTTGAGGGATTATTATCAGGCGTGTGCAGCAATAAGGAAACTAACCGAAGGTTTTACCCTGCTTGGAAATGACTCTCTCACTTGTAAGGTGAGTGCCCTAAACAATCAGCTACAGGACTCCAGTCTTTCAGAATTGTACAATAATAATGCTAGCATTTGATATAGCGCTTTTCACATCTTATCAATGTCACAAAAGATGTTGCAACCAATGCCGCAGTATCGCAGGTGTGTGAACAGAAATTGGATATGACAAAAATCAACAGAGAGGAGGTACGAAAAAGGATATAAAATCTGGGAACTACAGGCTAATCAGCCTAACATCAGTACTGTTTAACAAAGGATTGTCAACACAGATTGTATTTGACAAACCTAATACAGTAAAAGCCCGTTTGTCCGTAACCCGATCAACCGTAATTTCCATATAACCGGCACCTCAAAAAAAATTGTCCCCATTTGAATACCGTATATCTCCGCGTATAAGGCGCACTTTTTTTCAGGTCGGAAGATCTCGAAAGTGGGGGGTGCGCCCTATACGCAGATACAAGCAATTTTGAGCCTCGGAAATACAGTAAACAGGAGGGGCGGCCGGCGCGCTGTCAGCCGGGGTTTGGTCAGTGTCCGGTGGGGGTTGGGGGGAGCGGGTGACGGGGCTTCGGCCTCGGCCGCCCGGGCAGCGGCAGCAGCAGCGGACTTCAGTGCTGTGCTTACCTTCTGCCGAACCCAGTCTGCCTGCGTCCCTCCCTGCCGCTCTCCCTGCCTCCCTCCCTGCCTGCCTGCGTGCCGGCCTGCCTGCCTCTCTCCCTCTCTCTCTCCCGCGCTGCCGGCCTGCCTCTCTCCCTCTCTCTCCCGGCCTGCCTCTCTCCCTCTCCCTCTCTCTCTCCCGGGCTGCCGGCCTGCCGCTCTCCGTCTCTCTCTCCCTGGCTGCTGACCTACCTCTCTCCCTCTCTCTCTCCCGCGCTGCCGACCTGCCTCTCTCCCTCTCTCTCTCCCAGGCTGCCGGCCTGCCTCTCTCCCTCTCTCTCTCCCGCGCTGCCGACCTGCCTCTCTCCCTCTCTCTCTCCCAGGCTGCCGGCCTGCCTCTCTCCCTCTCTCTCTCCCGCGCTGCCGACCTGCCTCTCTCCCTCTCTCTCTCCCAGGCTGCCGGCCTGCCTCTCTCCCTCTCTCTCTCCCGCGCTGCCGACCTGCCGCTCTCCCTCTCTCTCTCCCGGGCTGCCGGCCTGCCGCTCTCCCTCCCTCCCTGCCTGCGTGCCTGCCTGCCTCTCTCTCTCCCAGGCTGCCGCTCTCCCTCCCTCCCTCCCTGCCTGCCTCTCTCCCGACCTACCTGTCTCTCCTCCCTTCTGCCGGCAATATCATTGAGAATGCTTCCGTTTTTTTTCACCAAGAAAAGGTCAAAAACAGGGGGTGCGCCTTATACGCGGAGATATACGGTAACTGGATTATCAATTCCAATAATCTTAGATGGATACTACGTATTGCCTGAGTAGCCTGACTGTATCATGGGATTATACACTATTTCGGTGGGGAGTGGGGTGGGAGAAGAGAGGGAGGGAGAGAGAGGGTGGGAGGGGAATAGGGAAAGAGTGGGGGGAGAAAGAGAGATGAGTGGGAGGGGGAGAGGAAGGGAGAGAGTTGGTGAGTTGATTAATTTAGATGGAAAATGAGAGGAGTGGAGGGGGTTGGGTTTGGAGCCATTGAGATGCCAGGCTGACTGAGTGTATGTGTGTACGAAAGAGAGAGAGGAGGGAGAGAAAGAAAAAAGAGGAAAAATCGACAGCACTGCTTTAAGAAAGTTAAATTCTTCCATCCGCCATTGTAGTAGTTTGCTTTGTGATTGTGTGCTGTGTTTATAGACTGTAACCAATATTTATTGTTTTATTGGTAAATATCCATACAATATTCTGTTATTATTTAGTCTATTATTAATACGGTATGTTTAAAAAAAAGTTTTTTTTTTGTATGGGTTTTCGGCAACTTGTTGCCCGAATATCCAGCATGTTGTTTAACATGCTGGATGGAGTTGGAAAAAACCGGTGATGGACCGGATGTGGGGGAGGAAGGACAGTTAGGGATCGAACCTGATGCCTAGGGGTTCATATAAACAAATCTCTGAAGGTGGCAGGACAGGGAGACAAAGCTGTTACATCTTACGGGATACTGGCATTTATAAATAGGGGTTTAGAATACGAAAGTTAGGAGGTTATGATGAATATTCATAAAATGTTGTTTAGGCCTCAGCTGGAGACTGGGCACCAACTTTAGGAAAGATGTTGAAATATTAGAGAGGGTACAAAGGGGATTTACCAGGATTTACCAGGGGTCGGTATTGCTCTTTCTGATCTATATAAACGACCTGGATATTGGGAGCACAATTTCTAAATTGGCAGATGATACTAAGCTCGGAAAAGTAGTGAATGGTGAGGAGGAGAACACCAGACTCCAAGAGGACTTAGACAGATTGGTAAAATGGGCAGAAACATGGCAGATGAGATTTTATGTGGAGAAATGCGAGGATTTGGGGGACATGGAGGAGGCGAGACCCGGTGGAGCGAAGGCAGTGGGTGCTGGTTTGGGGAGAGAGGAGATCAGAGAGATAGGGGGCCTGCAGAGAAGTGGAGGGATTTGAAAACAAGGGTGAGGATCTTGAAATTGATCCTCTCCGGGACAGGAGCCAGTGAAGTCTGGCAAGGATTGGGGTAATGGGGGAGCGAAGTTTGGTCCGCACCAAACTTCGCTCCCCCATTACCCCATTACCGCGTGAGAATGCGGGCGGCAGAGTTTTCAATGAGTTGGATTTTATGGATTGTGGTGAGGGGAGACCGGTGAAGGGGGCGTTGGAATACTCCAGCCAAGAGGTGACAAAGGCGTAAACCAGGGTTTCAGTGGCTTTTGGGGTGAGGTATTGCTGGAGACGGGGGGCGATCTGTCGGAGTTGGAAAAAAACGGTGATGGACCGGATGTGGGGGAGGAAGGACAGTTAGGGATCGAACCTGATGCCTAGGGGTTCATATAAACAAATCTCTGAAGGTGGCAGGACAGGGAGACAAAGCTGTTACATCTTACGGGATACTGGCATTTATAAATAGGGGTTTAGAATACGAAAGTTAGGAGGTTATGATGAATATTCATAAAATGCTGGTTAGGCCTCAGCTGGAGACTGTGCACCAACTTTAGGAAAGATGTTGAAATATTAGAGAGGGTACAAAGGGGATTTACCAGGATTTACCAGGAATGAAGGACCTTAGTTATGAGGAGAGGTTAGCGAAATTAGGATTATTCTCCCAAGAGCAGAGAAGATTAAGTGGGGATTTAATAGAGGTTTTCAAGTTCACGAGGGGAATTGATAAGATTGAACTTGGAAAAACTGTTTCCACTGTCATGTTGTTCAGTAACTCAAATATACCGATTTAAGATAGTTGTTAAAAGAAACAGAGGGAAGGTTAGGAAATAAATTTCACCCAGTGAGCTGTTGGGATCTGGAATGTAGGGCCCGTCGATATATCGATATATCGGTTATATCCGATATAATTTTCATATTGACATGCCAATAAAGGAATTAAAAATATATCTATATATCGAAAAATTCGATATAAAAAAAATATTGGTTCCTTGTCGCTGACATTGCAACCTCCTGGGCCTAGAGCATGGAATGCACGCACACTGAACTACAAGACCCAGAATACTCATCTCTACACAATGCACAGACCGAGGTGCAAGCCGCCATATTGTATACGTAGTCCTCGAATACAATATACAGGTATACAAGGGGTGGGGGAGGGGGTAGAGAGGGAGGAAAAGACCACACAGAGAGACACACAGAGAGAGAGGGAGATGGAGAGAGTGAGTGTGAGAGACACAGAGAAAGAGAGATATTTACCTCCTGAGGAGATAGGCCCCGAACGCGCCTGCATGCACAGTATAAAAAACCCTAAAATATCAATATGTATCGATATGAGCCCGTCGATATATCTAAATCGGAAAATTTCCATATCGACGGACCCTACTGGCATGTATTACCTGAAAGGGTAGCGGAAGCCAATTCAATTACAACTTTTAAAAGAAGATGGTTATTTGGGGAGGACAAGATTGCAGGCTATGGAGGGAAAGCGGGCAGTGGGATTGAGTTGCACAACTTTATGTTCTGTATGACTGCATGATAAGGAGCTGTATTATAGGCTCTCCATTCTGAAATTCTACCCGAGACAATGGGAAAGGTTTATGTTTCAGACAAACCTACTGTGTATTTGACCCCAGACAGATCAGTGTCAGTTTCCTGCAGCCAGTCATAGAAATCCTGAGCGTTGTCAGTGGGATCTCCCTCGCCATACGTGGCCACACAGAACATGGCCAGAGAATTCTCCATCTCCGTCAGGCGACTTAACTCAGACTGAAAGGAAGCAATGGACACACAGTGAACTCTGGCAATAATGGACTTAAAAAATGTTTGCCGTAACATACTAAAATAAACATATTAAAACCCAGATGGGATATTAAAGTAAATATTTTACAAAGTTTATTTGAACTTAGTAGGGAGTAATTAACAAAATACACAGAAATATCACCAGAAACAATTAGAACAATGGAGACTCAGGTTGGCAAAGAGAATGTTTGCTTCTCGAGCCAAGGTTGGTCCATAACCAGATATTAGATGTTGTGAGTGTGGCTGTCAGTCAGTGTCAACCACAGCACAGATTCAATCCACTGGGCCAAAGCTCCTCCATTCTCCCTGCTGTTTCAGTGCAGCTTCACTGCATTAATGTAGAATTCCCATCCCCACAACCCGGTGGCGGGGGGCGGGGGGGGTTGTTGGGTTGGGCCGGGCCACTGCCCTGCTACAAATCCTGCTTTACATACACACTCGCGCCACCCTTGATCACAAACACATGCGCATCCACTTGCAGACTCGCACACTAGCTTGCACACCCATTCACACACACTCATACATGCTCGTACACCTGCTCGTGCACAAGCACAATTGCGCACACACACTCTGCATTAGTCAACAAATCTATTTGCTCCCATATTCTCTGATATTCTTCCTCCTCCAGCATTAACCTAATTTCTCTGCATCAATTACAACATGTGGTGGGGAGTTCACAGGCCCATCACCTGCCGGGTACATACTTCAGCCGATAGCAATAATCAACTACAACTTAACCAATCTTTACCTTTTACAATCTCAAACTGACAGGTTAGTGTGTGAAGCTGATCTGTAAGTGAGCGAGTGAACGAGCGAGCAAGCGAGCCTCATCCTCTGCCCTGATTTCCCTGGCCCCAGTTGGTGCTGCTTTCTGTCGGCCAAAAACATTGTAAACACTGACCATGTCGTACTCCTCGGGGTCGGTGGTCATGCTTCGCATCCCGTAACGCTGAGCGTCTTTAGACAGACGATTGGCGAACTCCTCCGCAGTTCCCGTTTGAGAGCCATAAAAGACCACAATGTTTTTACCCTGTTGGAGTGGGGAAGGCAGACACTCAACACTATACTGTAACATTTCCAAGCAGCAAGGATAAAAGTTTAAGTTTTTTGTTTACAGCAGTTCACGCTACTGCAGCTCAGACACAAAGAGAATCAAAGAGAAAAAGAGAATCAAAGAGACACATTCTTTGACGACAAATAATTAAAATTTTCACTTGCCGTTTTCTTCATCTTTTCAATAAAACTTGTCTCTCGCACTATTGCTGCCCTTCAGAAACAAGAAAACAACTGTTAACTCACCTGATAGTTATTGGGTAATGTTCAGGCACAAGTAAAGCATTTGCATTATGCAAACCTTCCTGTTAGCAATGGTACAACAAGAACAACCTGATTTCATATGGAACCCCTCACTATGCAAACTATGACTATGCCAATGCCCTGCTTGTCGGCCTCCCCAACTCATCCCAGAACACCGCAGCCTGTGTCTTCTCCCGCACCAAGCCCTGTGACCCCATCTCCCTCATCCTCATCCGACTCCACTCCCCCATCCTCGCCCGGCCCCACTATGGCTTCCCATCACACAGAGGATACAGTTCAAGATCCTGGTCTTCACTTCAAAGCCCTCCATGGCCTCACTCCCACCTAACTCTGTGACCTCCTAACCCCCTAATACCCTGCCAGTCCAGCGGGCTCCAGCCTGCTTCACATCTCCCGCATCACCCACCTCACCATTGGTGGACAGGCCTTCTGCCACTCTATCCCCACCCTCTGGAATTCCATCTTGCAGTCCCTACGCCTCCTTCCTTGCCTCCTTCAAGACTCTCATCTTCAATTGTGCTTTTGATCAACCTCCTTTGCCCCTGCTCTCAACCCTCCCTGATCACGACCTCAGCTCTGATTGTCCAGTGCCTCGGGATGCCCTCCCAATGGGAAAGCCGCTGTGTAAATTAAATTTTGTTGTTGTTCACACAGGGTAGCATCTCAGAGGGTTGTGGTCGATACGCATTGGTGCACAAATCACAGTACTATTCCTCTAAACAATCTGGTTTTATTATAGGTAAGAGTTTATCCTAGCAATAGATCAGTTACAAACAACACAAAATAATAACTCCAGGTTTCCGCTGCATGAAATTACTCTTGTGTCGTGAATGTCTGCAAGTGTTTGCTGGCCTTGTTTCCCATCCAGGCTGGGGAGCCTGGGTAGCAAACAAGCCCATCAAACACTTGCAGAAATTCACACCACAAGAGTAATAATAATATTACAACACAGTGTCTTTCATGCTGAGAGAGCATCTCAAAGTATTGTGATATTTACTGTAAGGTGCAGTTACAGTGGGTTTGGAGGCGAGGCGTCCTCAAGGACATGGTAACAGAAAAGTAGCGAGTCCTGTAACTCAGTGGTTAGAGTGCTTGCCTTGCCGGGCGAAACCTTTTCTTTACCTAAACTTCCCCAAGATGGGGGGGGGGGCCCGACGATAGGGATGGGCCTGGCTGGAAGGAGGGAGCGGACCGATCAATGTGGAGTTAGTAGGTTTCAGAGGTGGGAATGAGCAAGGAGGCAAGCATGGAGCGTTTGCTGCTTCCTACCTCATTAGGACTCTGGTTGTTAATAGATAGGTGGATCACATTTCCAGGAGTAATAATCCATCAATTATTTGTAATAGTCCATCACTCAATCCATGACTGTTTGTGGGTCACTGCAGTGCGCAATCACCCACAAAATGTGTGGTGGCTTCACTTTCCAGTGAATCCTGTAAAGAGGTTTGAGACGCTTAAAGATGTGTTGAGGTGCGATATCAAACGCAAGGATTATTACTATTTTAGTAGGGAGACGAGTGCTGAGCCACTAACTTGATAGAAACTAACTTGTGCTCTTACTGTCCTATCACCTTCACCAACAATGAATACCTTAAACCCCCAGAAACAGAGGATGAGTCGCCATAAACCAAAGAAACAATTCAAATTCTCTCTGAATACAAGGCTCTTCTGACACTGTTTTACTTGCAGAAGGTCCTGTCTTCTCAAGCTGCTTCTCAGCACATCTTCCAGCCTCACGTAGAAAACACCAACCTGCTCAGGGCTGCCTGCTGCTGACGGATGGAGAAAACGCAGCCCATTTAAAAAAATCTCTTTGTTCTACTTTCAGGCTCCCTTAAACCACAATCCCAACCCTACAGAGCAATTCGGATTGCTAATGAGGTGCAGCATTCACTGCTGACTGATCCAGGCTGTTCTGATGATAAAAACGACTCATCTGATCGGCATTCCTCGACGGGAAACACAACACAGACAAAATGAAGCTTCAGCGAAGTCTGAACAGGATTGTTTGTGTGGCCACCATCCACCCTCACCACAGCCCCAACCAACAATTAATGACATTGTCCATCTGTGCAGGAAATCCTTCTTCAACCAGCCACTCTGCCACACCACTGTTTCCTTAGCAACACTTCACATCGTATCCAATGCCTTTCCTCGAAAACAGAGTGGGCAGGAAGGTACCAGCAGGTTCAGGTCTGAGCAGAGGAAGCTGGTGCTATGGTTACCCTAATCCATCATGAAAAGATTTTGTTTTGAAAACGACATGTCTCCGTTCTAATCACTGCTGTGATTAATTTAGATTTTGCATCAATTCAAGACACGCTATACAAATCAAAAATATCTGCCAGTGAATGTCCAACCCTCACTGTGACTCATCATCAGGGACTGAACCCAAATCATTCTGTAACTCACGCTCTCCGAGCTCTTCGTCAGGTTTACAGACTCCAGCAAAGCCTCAAATCAGTTAAGCTCAGACTTCTGGCAAGTGTAGGTTAATGGAGCAACGAATGAAAGGGTCAGAACTCCTTGTTCCTCAAAGCAAAGCTTTGCTAATACAGTATTTGACCCTTCATTAAAAAGATATTCTTTGTAGGATTGCAAAATTCACCAGGTGGATGGGAAAGATTCATATTGACAGGACTGCAGTATTTTCTTGGGTTTTCCAGCACCACCATTTGTCACAAGAGGCCTTTTGGTTGTAAGATTTGTACACCAGTAAAAAAGGCCAGTTAGTACATACCATCACCAGTTAGTGGTTATACGAGTACTGTACTTTGCAACTTTTTTCACAAAAGAAGAGGATGCAGCGAATGCCACAGTATCGGAGGAGAGGTAGAGGAAATGGATAGGATAAGTACAAACAGAGAGGAAGTACCAAAAAGGTTGATGGAGCTCAATGTCGTTGATGTCATTTATATGGACTTTCAAAAGGCATTTGACAAAGTGCAACATAAAAAGCTTATAAGGAAAATAGAAGCCTAGGGTGTTAAAGGGACAGTGGCAGCATGGATCCAGAACTGGCTGGGAGACAGAAAGCAGAGAGTTGTAGTGAACGGCTGCTTTTCTGACTGGAGGGAAGTGTACAGTGGTGTCCCCCAGGGATCAGTATTGGGACAACCGCTCTTTTTAATTTATATATATATTATATATATATAAATGATCTGGACTTGGGTATAGGGAGTACCATTTTGAAGTTTGCAGATGACACAAAGTTAGGAAAAATAGTAAATAGTGAGGAGGATAGTAGCCATCTGCAAGAAGATATAGACAGAATGGTAAAATGGGCAGACACATGGCAGATTAAATTTAATGTAGAGAAATGTGAGGTGATGCATTTTGGGAGGAGAAATGAGGGGAGGCAATATAGACTAGATAGTATAATTTTAAGGGGTGTGAAGGAACAGAGAGACCTGGGGGTTTGTGTAAGTGATTCTTTGAAGGTGGTAGGACAGGTAGACAAGGCTGTTAAAAAAAGCATACGGGATACTAGGCTTTATCGAGGGGTATCGAGTACAAAAGTCAGGAAGTTCTGACTAAACTCTATAAAACTTTGGTTAGGCCTCAGCTAGAGCACTGTGTTCAATTCTGGTCACCACATTTTAGGAAGGATGTTAAGGCATTGGAAAGGGTGCAGAGGAGATTTACTAGGATGGTACCAGGAGTGAGGGACTTCAGCTGGGAGGAAAGGCTAGAGAGGCTAGGTTTATTATCATTGGAGCAGATAAGGAGACCTAATAAGAGGTTTTCAAGATCCTGAGGGGATTCGAAAGGGTAAACAGGGAAAAACAATTTTTTGTTCACTTAACGAGTTGTTCAATTCTGGAATGCATTGCCTGAAAAGGTGGTGGAGGCCGATTCGATAACAACTTTTAAAAAAGAGATAGACATTTATTTGGGGAGGACGGGTTTGCGCAGTTATGGGGAGAGAGCTGGGGAGTGGGATTAAATTGCTCTTTTTAAAGAGCCGGCACAGACATGATGGGCCGAATGGCCTCCTTTTGTGCCGTAAGATTCTATGATTCTATGAAAGGGTAAGATTCTATGATATGATAACTATCATATCAGTGTGATATGAAACAGTTATTGGCCCCCGGAGGCTCGCTCACATCTCACATAAGTCACCAGATCCAACATTCCTGGAAAAAAAGCTTCTCAGAAGCTGTGGTGCTCTCGGAACCACACAGAGGTACAACACAAAAGGCTGCCATTCAGTCCTGCATCCCAGTGATCTATTCAAGATCTATCCTTTCAGCCCCGTTTCCCTGACTCATTTCTTGAAATGTAATACTTACGGAGTCTGTAATGGTTTGTAATCAGGGAACTCCTCCTTTTTCTTCCTGAAGAAGAACCAGTAGACGGTGAATGCTGTGATGAAGGAGAAGAGAAAGATATCGAAGAAACTGAAGAAGGAGTCCTCACTTGCAACAGCTGAGTATTCCAGTCCCTCGGACACCTCAGGAGCCTCCATTTCTCTGCTAAAAAGAAACACAAATCAAACGACAGCAGATCTTTCTGCAAACTTATTTCAGTCAGACCAGTCAGACTGGAAATATGTCCAAAGGAGACCAGCACGTCCTAAATGTTTCAGGTCAGAAGCCTACTGAATGCCACTGAGTTCATCTTTAGATGCCAAAGGCAGAGGGTGGGAATAAGCAAAGTGCATTTAACTCTTTTAATGCTGAATGCCACTTTAGCTGAGAGTAACAGGCCATCAGCAAGCTTCCACTGCTGCCAAGATTTCCCAACATAAAATGGACGAGGTAAAAAGAGAACACCTTGACCTTCAGAAACATCTGCCGAGCGTAAAACATTCAGCAAATAAATCACAAGCGGAAATAATTATTTTAAAAATGTCATTTGGATGCGGTTCCTGGGCTGCCCTGGACGTGGCTCAGCCAGACTCAGCTATCAGAACCTTCAACTGTTTCACAGGTTCACTGTGAGCACGAGGCCAGTTTCCCAGCAGTTCCCTGGGTTACTGTATATTACAGTACTATCCCCAGAATTTCCACATCAAGGAGCCGTGATTAAATGCAAGTTTAGGCTCACTGCGAATCAATGATCTGGGAGACTTATAAACAAAAGGTTGTTTTGTCTCCAGATTGCTTTTATCTATTACATAGCGTTGCTCTCACCACCTATCAACTTCTAAGCAGTTAAACTGTCTCCATGGCTGGCAATGGAAAGTCAGAATTGATCCAGATTCTAGCCGGTTCAATTCCTACACACACACACTAGTGTCCCAAAGCCTGACAACCTGACCAAATACTTTCCGGAATCAGGTAAGCAGGAATTGTCCCTCCGGGGGGTGGGGGGTGGGGGTGGGGGGGGGGGGGGGGGGGGGGGGAGTGGGGAGTGGGGGTGGGAGGAGGGAGAATTCCATTCCAATAATCTATCTCTGGGATTTCCATGTGTAGGTTGGGTACAGGTAGACCCCACTTAATGCGGGGTTAGGGACTTTGTTGAGCGAAAATTTAGTTACGCGACAGTTTAGCTATATTACTGTATTTGGCGGCAGCCAAAACGCCGCCCGACCTGAGCCTCCCCGCTAATATCAGTTTAGTTCCTAGCTGTTCCTAGCGCTAACATGTTCGGTGTACAGGTTGAGCAGCCAAAATCCAGAGATCCGGAATGTGACAAAAATTGCAAGAATAAAAACGCCAATCCTACCTGCTCCAGGCCAGGTCTGCACAGTCACTGCATCGTAACCTGGGCCCGGGCATTTCCGGACTCGGGACGCACTTCTGGCGTTCCGAAGACCGAAAATATCCAAACATGGGCTCGGCTACGGGCCCGAATTCAGGACGCTCAACCTGTACTAGCGAAGGCCTTAGGTAGATATAACTGCTATTCAAGGCTACACAACTTTAAATACAACAATAAATATTAAAAAGTTAGTAAATACAACAATAAACAATAAACTACAGACAGTCCTCAACTTACTATTATTGAAGCCACGAAGCATCCTGCCACTTAAGCTCCTCCCATATGGGAGGAAGCTGGCCACGAGAAGCCCGCGAGATTTGAATAGTGTGTAAACATTCGTTATAGGGCACGCAGCCTTTGTTAAGCGAATAAGTAGTACAAATAGAAACCTTCGTTATAGTGAACTTTCGTTAACCGGGTGTTGGTTAAGCGGAGTCTACCTGTATATGGAAATCTCAGCTTGATTCGGATACTCTAAAGCATGTAAGGTAGGGTTTCTATATGGTTCAGAAGGCTGACCCGCAAACAACCCGGAGCTTTTATTCCACATTCTCTGCTCTGTTAGTGCGGTATAGACTATGTTTTGCAAATTTATCAGTAAATTATAACTGAACTATTCAGTTGGTCAAATCCTGCAATTAGCCACTCATTTGCACCCACCGTTAGGCTCACCATTGTTATTTGGTCTCCAAATAACAAAATAATAATAATCCTTGATTTGATAAGTAAACGGGATTTACTGTCAAATATAACAAAAGTATGTTTTGTAGGCAATCCTAGCAGCCCCGCATTGTCCCATAAACAGCCAGCAACTCATGGATCTGAGTTAACTGTCATTCAGCAACACACAAAGCGAGAGGCTGATTAGAGTGGAGAATTACTGCAAGCCTTGTTTCTACACTTCCTAAATAGTGGAGCTTCCCTCCATCCGGGCAACAGCCTACAATATGGTTA
Source organism: Hydrolagus colliei (assembly GCA_035084275.1). Classification (NCBI taxonomy): domain Eukaryota; kingdom Metazoa; phylum Chordata; class Chondrichthyes; order Chimaeriformes; family Chimaeridae; genus Hydrolagus; species Hydrolagus colliei. The sequence goes on along the minus strand of CM068764.1, from coordinate 1,778,121 downwards.
ACCATTGCTCCTTTGCTCTAAGTACCAGGAAGTGGCATTGATTCTGACATTCACAGCATCCATCTCACACTGATTGCACATCACTTTACATTCACACCTCACTGTCCATCTGCAAAACCTGAGTTCAGACAAACATTGATTTACGATCACTGACATTAGCCTCTGTACAAACAACAGCAGATTACTATTACAGTGCCTTTTACTTCAGGAGGACATCCCAGGACACTGGACAGTCAGGGAATAGGACCCGAGCTGGAGGTTGGGATCAGGGAGGGTGGAGAGTGGGGATAGGAATGGCAGAATCCACAGTCAAAGAGGAGAGTCTTGAGACATGGTTTGAAGGAGGCGAGGGAGTGAGCAATCATGATGACATTCCAACCGATCAGGCAAAATACAGGTCAAACACTCCCTGTCACTGCTGTTCCTGCTATCCACCACACTCACTCACCCACGCACTGACTTGTGAACCCTCACCCACACATAGACTAGTGAATACTCACTCACACTAACTAGTGAACACTCACCAACACACACACACTAACTAGTGAACACTCACCCACACACTTATTCATCCTCTTATAGTACCTATCAGACACTCAACTCTTATCCTCCACTAATCTGCTGTGGCCCCAGTCTCGGCCTCTCAGTTATTCTCCACTCCCCCTTTCTTCTTTCTCACTCCCTTTCTCCCCCTTCTCTCCCCCTTAACTCCTTCTCTTTTCCTCCCTGATTTTACCCCACCTTTGCCTCCCTCTCCTCTCTTACCCTGTTTTCCCCCTTTCTCCCATGGCCCCACTTCCATGACTGTTTTACATTTCCACTGTTGTGTGCAATTTGGCTGCCACGTTTCACCCATAAATATACAGTCAACTTTCCTACTTTTCTTCCCCGAACCACAACCCCTCCCCACCTGCTCTGGTCCTTACCTCTTCTCCCCACTTTCTTCCCTCTTGTCTTCTCCCTACACGCTGCCCTTGTCCCAACCTTGGGACATTTTTGTATTCTGTGAAGTGCTTTGAGATGTCGATAAGACATGGAAAGTGCTATATAAATGTAAGGATTATTATTATTATATTTTTATTTCTTAGTCCCCAAGTTACAATAGATCATTTTCTCTGTGAATCGGCATACGTTTGACACACAGTGAGACATCAATCGTAGAGACAAACTTTTCTAGGAAATTCAGAGACGTTTGACCCACACCGTGAAGGATTCTCACTCACAGTAGTGAGTGTGGCAGTGATACAGGGAGCTGAACTCCAATAAGCCCTTGCCTTGAAACCTGCACCAATCCTGAACTAACCATACATCAAAGTGCCACGCTAAATTATTTCCAAATTTGATTTACGTCAACCATTTCAACGCACATAGCACTAGCGTGACAGCATGATTTCAGGATCTGAATTCATTTTCCACAATCTTTTGTTCTTCAAAATAATAAAAAATTTAAATTCTTCAGTAAGAGTTTGTAATGTACAGCCTATAGAAAATAGTTCTCTCTCTTGACGCAAAATAAGAAATCATTCTAATGCACAGCACCTTATTCTGCAGATTCCTGCTTTTCTGGAAAGCAAAATCTTCAATTGAAATACACACTTAAATAGCTTTAAAACACAACAATTTTCACAAGGCGACTGAATAAAATGTTAATGTGCCAAAGAGTTTGAGACACAATACAATTCACACTCTTACTGCGGCTTTCAAGTTAGGAGACTTCCCAAAGCACTTGATAATTGTGGATGTGCATCGGAGTCGAGGGGGATGAGGAGGGGGAAAGAAGACCAAAGCATGGTCAAAGAGACACATATTCAGATGTGGCTTTGAAGGACGGGAGCGAGCGAGTGAGTCAGAGGGATCTGGGAATAGTTCCAGAAACATGGCATAAAATGGAAATAAGCGGCTTATTAACATCATTGGATTCGATACCACACTATCTGCACTTTACATACGTTTCACCACACCATAACTTGGTCTCAGAACAATCAAGGAAATCGTAACCTCTAAACATATGGAACAGGGAAGTAATCACATTTTCTTCCTTCTCAATAAACTGAAAGTTAAATTTAGAAAAACTAGGTTTCTAAAAAGCACCATATTGTAGATCAGTCATCCCAACCTTCACTTCTCCACAGCTCTCAGCGTCTATCTCCCTGAGCAAGTCTGCCACTGTAAGCAATATCTTCACAGATATCACAAGGACATTCACCTTCAGTGTACAGTGTTTAAAGTCCAAAAGTAATTTTTATATCAGTTTGGGATACTTGTTGGTCTACAGATTATAAATCTACTAGAGGTGGTTTACCTTATCAGAAACTTTGACTCCAATTAATACTACCAACTGCTGTATCAGCCAACATAAAGCACACCTGGGGTATGTACTGTGTTCTCTGATTACAAAGGAAAGCAATGAAAAACAACCAGTCTGCCATTGCCTGGATCTCTACAGAAAAACACCCCAATTACATAACAGCTGCAACATACGCCCAGAGATTACATCACAAGGAATTTGGACTGTCACAAGATACCTCCAACTATATACACTGCACAAAGTAAACCTTGTGCAACCTTCCTTTATACTAGAGGAAAGTTGAGTGCGGGGGTACACAGAGTAGCAATTATATAAGAAAAACAAGGAGGAAATAGTGCGTAATGCAATTCAGGAGGAGATTACACATCTGATGCATGTACAGGCAAGTCACTTTGAGAGATACAATATTTTTAATGCCAGGAAACACTTAGTTATTCTGAAGCAGATGAGAACTCAAAAGAATCAATCATTAACAAAAGGAGGGTGGCATAGGTTGGAATACGATCTGAAGCACTTTGAGACCCTCTCCCAATGTGAAAGGTGCAGTATAAGAACATAAGAAATAGGAGCAGGAGTAGGTCATTCAGCCCATCGAGCCTGCCCCATCATTCAATCATGGCTGATATTCTACTCCAACTCCAGCTACCTGCCTTATCCCCATACCCCTTAATCCCTTTATAAATGAGAAATCTATCTAACTCAGTCTTGACTGTTCAAGGACTGGGCATCAACAGCCCTTTGGGGTTCCATACATTCATCACCCTCTAAGTGAAGAAGTTTTTTCTCAACTCAGTGCGAAAGGGCTGCCCCCTAACTTTAAGACTGTGACCCCTGGTTTTAGTTTCTCCAACCAGGGGAAACAATCTCCCACTATCTACTTTGTCATGCCCCTTAATAATCTTATAGGTTTCTATAAAATCCCCTCTAATTCTTCCATATTCCAGAGAATATAGGCACAAATTAATTAACTATTGTCATAACTAACACCCCTCATTCCAGGTACTAACCTAGTAAACCTACGCTGCACTCCCAAGGCAAGTACATCCTTTCTTAAATAAGGAAACCCAAACTGCACACAGTATTCCAGGTGCGATCTCACCAGTGCCCTATACAGCTGCAGCAAGACTTCCCTACTCTTATACTCTAACCCTTTCATAATGAAAGCTAACATACCGTTAGCCTTCCTAATTGCTGCACCTGCATACTAACTTTCTGTGTTTGGTATACAAGGACACCCAACTCCCTCTGGACGTTAACAGTTTCCAATCTCTCCCGCTCTAACAAATAACCCGCTCTGCTGTTTTTGCCACCTAGGTGGATGACTTCGCACTTCTCTACATTATACTTCATCTGCCACCTACCTACCCACTCACCTAACCTATCTATATTACACTGCATTTTTTAAATGTCATCCTTGGTATTAACGCTTCCTCCTAGTTTCGTGTCATCAGCAAATTTAGACATATTCAGCTTGATGTCCTTATCTAGATCGCTGATGCAGATGGTAAATAGCTGAGGCCCAAGTACTGATCCTTGTGGCACTCCACTAGTCACATCCCGCCAATCTGAGAAGAATCCGTTTATCCCTACTCTTTGTTTCCTACCTGTTAACCATTCCCTAATCCATGTTAATATGGATTATGGATAATATGGATAAACTATAAAATTAACTAAATTTTCAGTTTTTAGGATTGACCTGAAGATTAATATTAGACAGACAGATATGCATTCTTTAAAAGAACCTGCAGACCTGCAGCGTTACACAGCCAGTAATGTATATCACATGCTTTTTTAAAAATTCAAAGGCAACTTGGCAAAATACACCTTCATTACAGAGACGCGATAACAGGAAATGTTTTCCCATCCAGTCTCCCCTCTGCAAACAGTCAGGACCTAACACTTTTATAGAATCTGTCATTTTTCAAGATACTTAAGAATAAAAAGAACCCTTGCATTTGATACAGCTCTTATAATAATAATCCTTGCAATTTGATACAGCGCTTTTCACATCTTATCGACATCTCAAAGTGTTTCATAGAATATGGTGCAAAGTAAATTGACTGTATATTTGTGGGAGAAACATAGCAGCCAATTGCGCACAGCAGTGTCCCACAATCAACCTTGGGTCGAAATGACCAATTTATTATTTTGTTTTTTTTAATGGGATTATTATAAGACGTGGGGAGTAACGAAACTTGCCCAAGGTTTTGTCGTGATCTGCCTGGATTCAAACACAGGTCTCACGCTTGTAAGGCGAGGGCTCTAACCACTGAGTTACAGGACTCCAAAGAATGCTCTTCACAGAATATACTGTAAAGTGGACTAACTGTACATTTCAGTGAATTAATAGTTCACTGTAAGACAAATGCACACCTGTGATTATCCACACAGTAAACTCGTCCAAAGCAACCGGGAAATGTTCAGTGGAGCCCAGGCCTCAGGAAAATAAATAAAAGAGTCTTTACAACTCTTGAGGAACACTGTGTTCTTTTGAAATTTCTGTAATCTTTCCTAAGAATAAATCAACATTGAAGGTTAAAACCAACATTTATACAAGATCAGGGTCAGAAGGTTTTGGTTCCAAGTAAGTCAATGCTAATGCTGGAGGTCTCAGGCCAGGCTGATGGGAGGGACGCTGCAGTGCAAGCCTGGATGTGGTTGCATCCAGGTACTTTGTTCAGACAAGATGTTAAACTGAGATCACGTTTGCCTATTCAGGTAGATGTTAAAAGATCCCATTGCATTTGAGACATCTCTCCCAGGTTCATCGTCAACAATCGTCCAGATAAACTGGTCTTTCATTTTCTGAATACTTTTAGGATGTCTGCAAATATGCCACCATTTCTGCCTTCAAATACATGGTCACTAATTTGAAAGCAAATTTCAAGCAGTTTGTGGCATTTTTTGATTTCATGCTTTAATCAAATACTGTACTTAGATTATTTACATTATTATCCAAGTATTGTTGTTTTACCTGATTTAAACCACTCACGACAGTGAACATTTTTGCTAGGTTAGTTATTGACAGTCTGCGAGAAACTATTTCCATAGTCAGGTTGATTCAAGATAATTGGTAAAAACAAATAAAATAATTTTTAATACAATAAAAGCCTGTTTATCCGGCACCTGATCAACTGTAACTTCCATATAACCGGCAAAAAAAATCCCGATTCGATTAACCGGAATTTATCTGTAAAAACGCATTGACATTTTTTTTTGCGTTTTGGGCCGAATATCCAGCACGCACTTTAACCGACATTGGCCAGGTTCCGAGGGTGCCAGATAAACGGGTTTTTACTGTATATATATATCTATATATAGATATATATATACACATACAGAACTGTTACGATCTAGAATGCACAGCTTGACAGGGTGGTGGAAACAGATTCAATAACAATTTTCAAAAGGGAGTTAGATAGATACTTGAAAAGGAAACTTGTCCTCCCCAAATAACAAAGCACAAAATACTGCAGATGCTGGAAGTCTGAAACAAAACAGAAATCTGTGTACCCGAAACGTTGACTCACTTTCCCTTCTGCTGCCTGACCTGCTCAGTGCTCCTAGCGATTCCTATGTTTGTTTCTCCCCCAAATAACTATTCACTTCTCTCTTAAAAGTAGTTATTGAATCAGATATCACCACTCTTTCAGGCAATACATTCCAGATCATAATTCATTAGATGAAAACAGTTCTCATCTCAGTTTATCTTAACAACTATTTTGATTATTTAATCTATTATTAATATGCTATGTTTTTAAAAAATACATTAAAAAAAAATTGGTCAGGTCCTGAGGATGCCGGATAAACGGTTTTCCACTGTACCATCCTGGTAAATCTTCTTTGCACCGTCTCCAATGCGTTGACATCTTTCCTAAAGTGCGGTGACCAGAACTGAACACAGTCTCCAGCTGAGGACTAACCAGTGGCTTATAAACTTTCATCATAATTTCCTCACTTTTGTATTCCAAGCACCTATTTATAAAGCCCAGTATCCCATACACTAATATTCTATAATTCTAATGTAAATTTTCTGAGAAGCATCTGGACTTATCTCTCTGGCTTCTCAAGGCCCCAGAGGCCAAGCGTTCAGGGTTGTGTGGTCTGACCCATGGCAGCTCCGTTACCTTCAAACTGCGAACAAGCCGTTCTGACAGCTTCTAACCTCTCACCAACCAGGGTTCCAACCTCGTCACCAACTGGAACCTGTCACCAAGGCTTCTCATTGACAATTTAAAGTCAGACAATTCTCTCTCACTGTTTGCTTATTCTTTTACACGTATCGTAAAATCACCTCAAAAACTTTCTGTTTGATATTTCACTTTACTGGTTTGATATTTCTGTCCCTCTCTCGTTTCTCGTATTTTCCTATAACATTTCCGTGTTCCCACTCTTCAAAAGTAAACAGCATATTTAGTGCCTTAACATATTGAAGTGTGCGTCACAGAAACACAAACATATAGCCACTTGTGCCTTCTAGTCTCACAGGAGCACCCATGTCAGAACCTCAGCCACCCCAGAAATAAAGGAAACCCAAAGATGTACAGAAACAACAATGCGACTTTGCAGTGTTGATGTTGTTATTTCCATACAATCGTGAAGATTTCACATAGCAATTAGCCACGTGTGAGTGACAGTTTGATACTGGCTCTGCTCAATCCACACTCAACACTCAGAAACTAAATCCAAATCTCAACACAACAGTAGAAGCAAAACGTTAATGGGGGACATTAGTTAATAAGGGTGGACTCAATACAAGTGCTTAAGATTATAAAAGAGATAAGGTTGATATTAAAAGGCCGTTTACACAAATATTGTTGGCCTGAGGGGCTCGTTTCCATGATGTATATGTTAGTCAGAAGAATTTTAATGATACTTTAAAGTGTGTTACACCTTAATATAAACAGACTTTTATACATCTGTTTCCTCTATGTTTCCTCGCGTGTCAGCCTGGCTCAGTTGATAACACTTGCGAGTCGTAAATACCCGCGTATAAGGCGCACACCCCACTTTTGACCTTTTCTTTGCTAAAAAAAGGAAGCATTTTCGCTGATATTGCCAGCGGAAAAAAACATCCATCGGCGGTGCAGTCCAGCATTACCATGAAGTAAGAATTACCAGACATCGAAGGTGAGTGGCGCCTGGTTTGCATTGCCGATCCTGGAGAGGGGGTAGTCATGCTGGCGGTGCAGCTTGATGACGTACTTCTGGGGGCTGGTCGTCTTTTCCTTGCGTATAGGGCGCACCCCCAACTTTCAAGACTTTCCGATGTGACAAAAAGTGCGCCTCGATATGCGGAGATTTACGATATGTTAAAATGTTCACCTGTCCAGCTTTAATTGGTAGGCTAGAGTGGTTAGAGAACTCACCTTGCAAACGAGAGACCTGGATTCAATTCCAGGCAGGGTGAACCAAGTTTCCTTACTCCACACACCTGATAATAATCCCTTGAAAAAAAATTTAGTTATTTAAATTCACGACTGTTTGTGGGACACTGTTGTGTGCAATTGGCTACTGAATTTCGCCCACAAATATACAGTCAATTAACTTTACAGTATATTCTGTGAAGTGCTTTGAGGCATCTAGAAGACGTGAAAAGTGCTATATCAAATGAAGGATTGTTATTATTATTAATACATTCTTTATCTGGTCAACACTGTCATTGCCCAATATATCTGCCCACAGTACAAGGACATAAAACAATTTGTTCAGGGTTAAAATAACAAGCTCTTCTGCAGCATCATTCATATGGCCCTGAGTGTCTGTTGCTGTGAGGGTATCCAGATCAAAATGCTTATGTGTTCAAAATTTCCAAATGTCCCTCAAATAGCTATGACGTCATGACCAATTTTACTTATAATAATCCTTACATTTGATGTACAGTAAAACCTCGATATTCTGACATTCCGAAAGATGGCAACTCCCTAAAACCGGAAAGATTTCACAATACAAACAGTATTAGATTTTTTCCCGCTGTCGGCAAATCTCCCGAAGTTGGGATCAGCGGCTTGTAGTTCCCGGCGTGGCCATTCCATCACCCGGCGCTGTGTGGGTGGAGCTCGGCCATTGTTTGGCTTCAGGGCTGTATGTATGGGCTTCCCCAGCCATTTCTAGGGTAGATCTCACTGTGGTGCTTTTCACATCTTCTAATGTCTCAAAGCTGTTTACATAACATACTGTATTATGTAATACAGTATATTATTTACGTATATTATTTGCTGCTTTGCCATTTACGCAAAGCAGCATCCCGGTTTTTTTTGAGGGATTATCAGGCGTGTGGAGCAAGGAAACTTTGCCCACAAATATACAGTCAATTCACTTTACAGTATATTCTGTGAAGTGCTTTGATACATTGATAAGGATTATTATTATTATTTATGTGAACTTGCCCAAGGATTCACCCTGGCTGGAACCAAACCTAGGTCTCCCATCTGTAAGGCAAGTACTCTAACCACTGAGTTACAGATCTCCACATGGAGATTGCAGAAAACAATCAAATTAAAAAACTAAACATTTGCATTAGCAGAGCAATGAGTGAGCTGTTTGAATAAATCCCATTTACATGCAGAAAGTATAAAAGGACAACTCAGGGCATTGTAAAATTGTTGGTCAGGACATTGGAAGAGAAACGTCCTTCTCTTTTCAAATGCAGATAGCCCCCGCTTACCGAACGCCCTGTTAACGAAACTTCACTATAACGAGGGTTTCTATTTGTACCCCACTATGCGCTCGCTAAAACGAAAGTTTAAATCTCGCTCGCTTCTTGTCTCCTGGCGAACTGTCATCTCAAGGACAGTGTCTACAATAATGCAGCTCTCCTAGCATTGTACTGGAGTGTCAACCTCAACTGTACATTCACAATTCCAACATGAGGCTTGAACACAATGTTGTCTCAGGCTGACACACAGAGTGTAAAGATGGAAAAACATTACCGTATATCTCCGCGTATAAGGCGCACTTTTTTGCACGTCGGAAGATCACGAAAGTTGGGGGTGCGCCCTATACGCAGATACAAGAAATTTTGAGCCTCGGAAATACAGTAAACGGGAGGGGTTTGGTCAGTGTCCGGTGGGGGTTGGGGGGAGCGGGTGACGGGGCTTTGGCCTCGGCCGCCTGGGCAGCGGCAGCAGCAGCGGACTTCAGTGCTGTGCCTGCTGCCTGCCTTCTGCCGAACCCAGTCTACCTGCCTCACTCCCTGCCGCTCTCTCTCCCTGCCTGCCTGCCTCCCTCCCTCCCTGGCTGCCTGCCTCTCTCTCTCTCTCCCTGGCTGCCTCTCTCCCTCTCTCTGGCTGCCGGCCTGCCTCTCTCCCCCTCTCTCTCCCTGCCTGCCTGCATGCCTGCCTGCCTCTCTCCCTGGCTGCCAGCCTGCCTCTCTCCCTCCCTGCCTGCCTCTCTCTCTCCCTGCCTGCCTGCTTCCCTCCCACCCTGCCTGCGTGCCTGCCTGCATCTCTCCCTCTATCTCTCCCTGGCTGCCGGCCTGCGTCTCTCCCTCTATCTCTCCCTCCCTGCCTGCCTCTCTCTCTCTCCCTGCCTGCCTGCCTGCTTCCCTCCCTCCCTGCCTGCCTGCGTGCCTGCCTCTCTCCCTCCCTGCCTGCCTGCTTCCCTCCCTCTCTCCCTCCCTGCCTGCCTGCCTGCCTCTCTCTCTCCCTACCTACCTGTCTCTCCTGTCTCTCCTCCCTTCTGCCGGCAATATCATTGAAAATGCTTCCGGTTTTTTTTCACCAAGAAAAGGTCAAAAGTGGGGGCTGCGCCTTATACGCGGGTGCGCCTTATATGTGGAGATATACGGTATTCAAATCCCTCCACTCCTCTGCACCCCCTTCCTCTCTAACCTCCTCTCTCTTCACAGCAGCACCTGCTGCCTCCACTCTACTGGGTCTGGCCTCCTCCTTGTACCCCTGAATCTTGCGTTCCACCATTGGCGGCCGTGCCTTCAACCACTGCTCCCCGAAACTCTGGCACTCCCTCCCTCAATTCCTTTGCCTCACCCCCTGATCTTCCATTTTCATATCGCGCCTGAAGACTTTTCTGTTCGACCGCGCCTACCTACCCCCTGGCTCGGTCTCGGGCTCTGCCATTGTTCACGGCCACCCGCTTGACCTGGTGATCACCCAGGGCCTCAGTGTCTCGGATGTCACCATCTCTGACAAGGCCATCTCTGACAAGGCCATCTCCAACCACCGCTTCATTTCTTTCAACTCTTCTAACTCTCTCCCCTCTACCCCCAAACCTACCACCATCTTCTACCGCCTACGGAAGAAGATCCCCCCACAGACTCTCTCCACTGTCTTGGAGTCCTCCGAACTCCTCTCCCGGACAGACATGCAGTCAGAACGCCAGTGGTTGCCTCCCAGCTCCGCTCTTTCCTCACAAAGCACTCACTCCTCGAACCCCTCCAACAGCACGGAAACTACCCTGGTCAAGGTCACAAACGACATCCTGACCATCTGTGACCAGGGCTCCCTGTGCCTCATCGTCCTCCTCGACCTATCTGCTGCCTTCGATACCATGGACCACGCTATCCTCCTCCACCACCTCTCCTCCCTCCTCAACCTGCAAAGCTCTATCCTTGAATGGTTACGGCCCTATCTCTCCCACCGCCTTCACTTTGTCTCCTCCCAACGGTTTCTCCTCCAGCCCCTGCACAGTCACATGTGGTGATCCCCAGGGCTCTGTCCTTGGCCCCCTGCTCCTCACCCTCTACACTCTCCCATTGGGCGACATCACCCACAGACATGCGGTAAATTTCCACACGTATGCGGACGACACCCAACTCTACCTATCCGCGTCAATCCTCGATTCCAGGATCACTGGCGTTCTGACTGCGTGTCTGTCTGACATCGAGTCCTGGACGAGGGCAAATTTCCTACAACTGAACGTCAACAAGACAGAAGCCCTCCTGATTGGCTCATGTCAGCGCCTCAGCACCTCAGGCGCTGACAACATCAGTGTTCAAGGCTCTCTCCACCTCTCGAAGCCAATCAGGAATCTGGGCGTCTTGTTCAACCCCGAACTATCCTTCCTGCCCCTCATCCGCTGCATGACCGGCACAGCCTTCCATCACCTCCGTAATATTGCCAGACTCCGCCACTACCTCACCCCACAGAAACTCTCATCCACGCCTTTGTCACTTCCAGGCTCGACTACGGGAACTCTTTCCTCGTCGGCCTCCCCAGCTCTTCCCTTCACAGGCTGCAGATCATTCAGAATTCTGCAGCTTGTGGTACTCTCCCGTGCCAGGCTTCATGACCACATCACTCCCACCCTCGCCCGTCTCCACTGGCTCCCCGTCACCCAGAGGATCGAATTCAAGATCCTTGTCCTCACATTCAAGGCCATTCAGGACCTTACCCATGCATATCTCTCTGACCTATTGTCTCCCTATCAGCCTGCCGTATCAGCCTCCCTCTCAACCCTCCGTTCAGCACTCAGGCCTGCTCCACATGCACTGCCCCAACCAATCAACCATCGGCGGCCGGGCTTTCAGCTTCTCTGCTCCCACACTGCGGAACTGCATCCCGCAGTCCCTCCGCCTCGCTTCCTCCCTTTCCTCCTTCAAGGCCGGTCTCAAGACCTTAATCTTCGACCGTGCCTTCGGCTGCCCCACTAACTCATCCCCCTCCCCTTCCCCTTCCCCCCGCTTGGGTCCCGACTTGACTATTCAGCACTTTGGGACGTCCTCCCGACGTGAAAGGCACTTTATAAGTGCAATTTTGTTGTTGTTGTAAGTTTCTGATGCTTGCAGACCCACAAAGTGACATCTCACAGGTACGTACTGGGTGCTGACACCCAGAGCAACGCTGCACATGTTCAGCTGCAAGGACGTCAACATCACATGTGCACACAACAGCAGAAGAGTAACGTCACACACATGCCCACAGTAGTTATGCGTGCACACAGAGAGTAACATCACACACAGAGGAACATCACGCAGACATAGAGTAACACTACACACACAGAGTAACATCAAGCACACGTGCATGCACACACACACTTACATACAGAATAATGTGGAGTCCTGTAGGTCAGTGGTTAGAGCACTTGCCTTACAAGTGTGAGATCTGTGTTCGAATCCAGGCAGGTCAGGGAAAAAACTTTGGTAAGTTTCCTTACTCCATATGCCTAATAATAATTCCTCCAAAAAAATGGTAATTTCAATTACGCCTGTTGTGGGATGGAATTGGTAGCTGCGTTTCGCTCACAAATATACAGTCAATTCACTTGACAGTATATACTGTGAAGTGCTTTGAGATGTCTAGATTCTAGAAGATGTGAAAAGCGCTATATCAAAATGCAAAGATTATTATTGTCACACATGCACACTCACATACAGAAATAATGTAACACACACATCCACACTGCGTACACAATCACACACACAGAATAATGTCATGTGTGCACAGGTAGGGAGCAAGGAGAGGAAGGGCAGGTATCGATCAGTGGAATGAGTGTTTCAGTACCTTTAATGTCTCTTTGACCCTAGGCCTTTAGATAACAATGTCATCTGAAGGATTGTCAGCCCCCACTCCACCCCTCACCCCAGCTACCCTCCCCCCAGCCCTCACCCCTCTCCCCGGCTACCCTCCCCTCCCCCCCCACCCCTCACCCCGGCTCCCCTCCCCTCCCCCCACCCCTCACCCCGGCTACCCTCCCCTCCCCCCACCCCCCTCTCCCCGGCTACCCTCCCCTCCCCCCACCCCCCCTCTCCCCGGCTACCCTCCCCTCCCCCCACCCCCCTCTCCCCGGCTACCCTCCCCTCCCCCCACCCCCCTCTCCCCGGCTACCCTCCCCTCCCCCCCCACCCCTCACCCCGGCTCCCCTCCCCTCCCCCCACCCCTCACCCCGGCTACCCTCCCCTCCCCCCACCCCCCTCTCCCCGGCTACCCTCCCCTCCCCCCACCCCCCTCTCCCCGGCTCCCCTCCCCTCCCCCCACCCCCCTCTCCCCGGCTACCCTCCCCTCCCCCCCACCCCCCTCTCCCCGGCTACCCTCCCCTCCCCCCACCCCCCTCTCCCCGGCTACCCTCCCCTCCCCCCCACCCCCCTCTCCCCGGCTACCCTCCCCTCCCCCCCACCCCCCTCTCCCCGGCTACCCTCCCCTCCCCCCACCCCTCACCCCGGCTACCCTCCCCTCCCCTCCCCCCCTCACCCCGGCTACCCTCCCCTCCCCACCCCCCTCACCCCGGCTACCCCCTGCCCCTCACCCGACCCCGATCGCGCCCCCACCCCCGCCCACCCCCAGCTCCCCCAACACCCCCGGAGTCTCACTCACCTTGACTCAGGCCCCGCTCCCGCTGCGCGCGCACTAACCCCGCCCCTATTACAGGGCTCCGCCCGTCTAACTGGTCACCTGATGTACAGTGATTGAAGGGGGCGGGGACAGGGGGCGGGGGGCGGGGGGTGGGGCAGACAGGGGGGGCGGGGGGGGGCGTGGGGACAGGGGGGGAGGTGGGGGCAGGGACAGGGGGGGGACAGGGGGGGGAGGTGGGGGTGGGGGGGGGTAGGGACAGGGGGGGAGGTGGGGGCGGGGGGTGGGGGGAGGTGGGGGCGGGGGGGGGGGGGCAGGGATAGGGGGGGAGGTGGGGGAGCGGGGGGGGGAGGTGGGGGCAGGGGGCGGGCGGGGGGGCAGGGGGTGGGCAGGGACAGGGGGGGAGGTGGGGGCGGGGGGGGGCAGGGACAGGGGGGGAGGTGGGGGCGGGCGGGGGGGGCAGGGACAGGGGGGGAGGTGGGGGCGGGGGGGGGGGGGCAGGGACAGGGGGGGAGGTGGGGGCAGGGGGGGGGCAGGGATAGGGGGGGAGGTGGGGGCGGGGGGGGGCGGGGGCAGAGGGGGGGCGGGGGGGGCAGGGGGGGAGGAGAGCAGGGACAGGTGGGGGGGGCAGGGACAGGGGGTGGGGGGGGCACCGGGGCAGGTTCAGGTGGGGCCTGGGGGGGCAGGCGGGGGCGGGGACAGGGAGTGTAGGGGCAGGCGGGGGAGCAGGGACGGACGGATGGACGGGGGGTGGGGGGCAGGGACAGGGCAGCCATCAGCACAGGTGGTTGACCAGCAATCGGGGAACATGAGGGTGTGGGACACTAGGCTTTATACCATATAACAGGCAGGAAGTCTTGATGATCCTTCATAAAACACTGGTTAGGCCTTAGCTGGAGACTGTGTTCAGTTCTGGGCACCACACCTCAGGAAGGATGTCAAGGCATTGGAGAGGGTGCAAAGGAGATTTACCAGAATTGTACCAGCAATGAGGGACTTCAGTTATTAATAATAAATAATAATACTTGTATTTGATATAGCGACATCTTCTAGACGTCTTAGAGAGTTTCACAGAATATACTGTAAAGTGAATTGACCGTATATTTATGGGTGAAACGCGACACAGTAGTGTCCCATCAACAGTTGTGGATTTGAAATGACCAATTTATTATACTTTTTTTGAGGGGTTGTTATCACGCGTGGAGTAAGGAAACTTGCCCAAGGTTTCACCCTGATAACTTTTCAAAATGATGAGGGGATTTGATGGGATGAATAAGGAGAAACTATTTCCACTGGTGAGTGGGTCGCTAACCCAGGGACACCGATTTAAAATACAACAACAAAATTACAATTGTAGAGCGTCTTTCAGGTCGGGAGGACTTCCCAAGACACTGAACAGTTAGGGGTTGGGACCCGAGCGAGGGGTGATGGGGGCAGGATTGGAATGATGGGAGGGCAGAGATGGTAGGAGGGCAACTTAAGGCACA
The DNA here is from genome assembly GCA_035084275.1 of Hydrolagus colliei. Lineage (NCBI taxonomy): Eukaryota > Metazoa > Chordata > Chondrichthyes > Chimaeriformes > Chimaeridae > Hydrolagus > Hydrolagus colliei. The sequence goes on along the minus strand of CM068764.1, from coordinate 1,763,080 downwards.
ATCGAAGAGGAGGGTCTTGAGACTGGTCTTGAAGGAGGCAAAGGAGCGAACAAGGCGAAAGGATTGTGGGATGGAGACCAAAGAGTAGGGGCAGAGAGGCTGAAAGCCCGGCTGCCGATGGTAAAGAGGGAGACCTGCTGAACGGAAGGAGCGGACAGTAAAATAGTTGAAAGAAACAGGGGAGGTAAGGAGAATTTTTTTCACGCTATGAGTTGTTGGGATCTGGAATGCGTTGCCTAAAGGGGTGAAAGCCAATTCAATATCAACTTTTAAGAGAAGCAGATAGTTATAGGCATTGGACAGGATTGCAGGGCTATGGGGAGAGCGCGGAGGAGGGGGATTGATTTGGACAGCTCTTTTCCAAGAGCCAGCACAGACACGATGAGCTGAATGGCCTCCTTCTGTGCTGGATAATTATGATTTTATGACACCTTATTGTCCTTGTGGGGCTGACAGTGTAACTGAATGTTACCAGGAGATGGTGCTGCACACCTATTTAAATCAATGTTTTGCACAATCAGTGCTATTTTAAAATAAATTGTCCTGTATTCTGGTAGATACATTATGAAAATTAGTCAGATTAGGAGACACTAGAATGAAATATATTTTGTATTCAGTCATCCAATGTTTTACAGCTGAGAAATGAGTTGAGAAATTACACTTGTATAGCGTCAGGAGGATGTCCCAAGGCGCTGGACAGTTACTGCTTCATACCCGAGCTGGGGACAGGGTGGGGGAAAGAGGGGCATTAGGAGTTGCCAATGGGTCCATCGAAGATGCGAGACTTGAAAGAGGCCAGGGATGGGGCGAGGCGGAGGGACTGCGGGCTGGAGTTCCAGAGTGGCTAAAGGCTCGCTGGCCAATGGTGGGGTGGGTGGGTTGGGGGACGTGGAGCAGAGCCTGCTGAGTGAAGGGGGCAGGCAGGGTGGTAAGGGGTTAGGAGGTCACGGATGTAGAATGGGGCAAGGACCTGGAGGGCTTTGAAGGTGACGACCAAGATCTTGAATTGAATGTTCTGGGTGAATGAAGGTTTGATTGGCTTTGGGGGTGAGATAGTGAGGAGGGGGGCAATGTTGGCGGACAAGCCGAGAGTCATTGTTTGCTGGCAGGTGAACCCCATTTTGGTGTTCAGTATAATATGGTCTGTACTGTACTAACAATCCTTGTACTGTATATACTAACAATCCTTGTACTGTATATACTAACAATCCTTGCATTTGATACAGCGACATATTGCAATGCCAGTGTATCATGGCCATGGTATGCGCAAATGGGGATGACCGGTGTAACTTCAGGTGCTGACCGACCAGCAGCTTCCTGCACACTGCCCCCAGCATCGGCCGCAACCCACAACCCAGGAAACAGTCGTCCCACCAGCCGCCCTGGACACCCCAGTATCTGTACCCAGCAGCGGTGACCTGACCACCCAAAGCGATGAGCTGCAGCCGTGGGACGTCCTCCTGACTTGAAAGGCGCGATACGATATAAGGGTCATTTTGTTGTTGTTATTAACTCAAGCTGCCATAACAACAAGCATTTATACATCGCCCTTCATACAGGATGACGACTTTTGATGCAGGATTTGATTTTATGGACCCAAACCACAGATGTTTGTATTTATAAGTATGTTTGTGTGAGTATGTCTATGCATGTGTGTGTGTGTGGGTAGATCTGTGTACATGTATTTACGTGTGTGTGGATGCAGGATATTATATGTTGCTGTTGTGTTTGCCTACATAACAGTCACTACACTAAAACAACAACAAAATTACATTTATAGAGCGCTTTTCACATCGGAAGGACGTTCCAAGGCGCTGATCAGTTAGGTCATACACGCAGGGTAGGGGGAATGGTCGGGGTAGGGGAGAGGAGAGTAGGAGAGGGGGGAGAGTTAGGACAGGAGCAGAAGGCACGGTCAAAGAGGAAGGTCTTGAGACCGGCCTTGAAGGAGGAAAGGGAGGAAGCGAGGCGAAGAGATTGCGGGATGGAGTTCCATAGTGTGGAGGCAGAGAGGCTGAAAGCCCGGCCACCGATGGTAGGGCGGTTCAGGTGTGGGACATGGAGCAGGCCAGAGCCCGCTGAATGCAGGGGATGGGTAGGCTAAATTCGATCCTCTGGGAGATGGGGAGCCAGTGGAGATGGGCGAGGGTGGGAGTGATGTGGTCGCAGAGCCTAGTGCGGGAGAGTACATGAGCTGCAGAGTTCTGAATGATCTGCAGCTTGTGAAGGGAGGAGCTGGGAAGGCCGATGAGGAGAGAGTTACTACAAAGTAACTCACTGCATCCATCAGATACCAATCCTAAACACAAGTGATCTGTTCGTTACTCATTTATAAACACTTAACTACAAGGTTGATAACCTTGGTGCTGCATGTGTATAAGTTGATAACCTTGCAGGTAGTAAAACAGATCCATGATGTGAAACCCACGGAGGCATTTCCGCACGACGATTAAAGCAAGAACATATATAGCGCAGGGCACTTGGCCCATTCTCTCTGGACTTCTCCCTGGTCTCCCCAGCTACACTCTACACAAAATTCAACTCATTCAAAATTCCGTTGCCCGGATACTCACTCTCAGAAAACTCTATACACCCATCACCCCAGTCCTTCACAGGCTCCACTAACTCCTAATTACTGAATTGATTGATTTCAAGATCCTCTCACTCATTTTCAAATCACTTCAATGCGTTGCACATCCCAACCTATCTGACCTGCTTACCCCCAACTCCACCACCTACTGGCTCTACTCGGTTGCCTCCTGTTTGTCTCTCGTCCCCTCTGTTCCACCATTGGTAGCCTTGCCTTCAGCCACTCAATCCCTCCACCTTGCCTCTTCCCTCTCCACTTTCAACTCCCTCTTCAAGACCTTAATTTTTTATTGTACTTATGGTCACCTACACCCTTCCCCTCCCTCTGGCTCCCACTGTTAAGCCCTCTGGGACGCCACCACCAACAACAAAATTACACTTGTATAGCGCCTTTCACGTCAGGAGGACTATAAGAGCGCTATATAAATGCTAGTTGTTGCTGAATTCTGCCAATGGCAATTTTATTCAACAAAAAACTACACTATAAAATTATTGCAAGAAAACAGAAAGATTTTGAGATAGCAAAACCCAGAGCTGTGTTAGGGCATATGAAAACTAAACTGAGCAATGGAGACACACCAGACAGAGATTACTGAAGGCTACATTGCATCCAGTCTAACGTCTAGGTCATGTATTTTTAGATACATTGCAGTTTCCAACTTGTGCCTAATTTATTAATCTATAATTTACATTACATGTATTTGTTTTTAGATCTGATGAATATTTAATAATAGATTTGTATGCAAATGTTTTATTCACATCAGTGTGGAGGGTTGGTGCTTTAAAGCAGAACTCTTGGCATTTAACACTTATGCTTCACATAAAATATTCAGCTCTTAAATAATGTTGGATCAGCGTTTTCCATTATTGATATAGATCCTGCTCAAATTGTGAGGGCAGGAGGAATGCATATCACAAATCTTCAGGCCTCAGTGCATGGTATGTGCTGGCAGGTGCTGCATGTGTATATGCAGCATCTATACAGCTTAGATTATCTGAGTTCCAAGTTGGTTCTTGAAACCCACAATCTACTGGAACAGATGAGTACAGCACCATCAACTAAGCCACAAATATGTGAGTAAAGCCACAATAACCCCTATCCTCAAGAAACCTTCCCTGGTTTCTTCCCTGGAGCACATCCATGCTCCCCAATTACTGGCACATCTCCAACCTCTCGTTTCTTTCCAAGGTCCTTGAAAGAGTTGTTACTTCCCAGCTTCGCTCTTTCCTTTCCTCCTACTCCTCCTACTCCCTCCATGAACCCCTTCATTCAGGTTTCTGTGCTGCTCACAACATGGAAACTGCTCTGGTCAAGGTGACAAATTACATCTTGTCATCTATGACCAGGGCTCCCTCTGCTGCTCGTCCTCCTCGACCCCTCTGCGGCCTCTCAATCACTGAGAGGCCACATGGGGGTCTCTCAATCCTTCTGGATCACTCAATCCTCCTCCACCGTCTCTCCTCTCACCCTTCAAGGTTCTGTCCTTGACTTTTGGGAGGTTGTCCAAAGTGCTAGACAGTCAGGTATCAGGACCTGAGCATGGGAGAGGTTATGGGGTCGCGGAGCCTGGTACGGGAGAGGACATGAGTTGCAGAATTTTGGATGCCTTGCTGCTTGTGAATGGAAGAGTTGGGAAGCCCGATTCGGAAGGAGTTTCCATAGTCAAGCCTTGATGTGACAAATGCATGGATGAGGGTTTTGGCAGCGTGAGGCTTGAGGCAGTGGTGGAGTCTGGCAATGTTACGGAGTTGGTGGAAGGCAGTGTTGGCTTCATGAGATGGAGTGAGCAGCCACGGATGCTGATGGACGTGCTAACGCGAGCTTACCTCAGTCTCAGTCTTGCTGACGTTCAGCTGGAAAAAGTTGTCCCTCGTCCGGGTAAACCTGGAGTTGAGGGTGAAAGTGGAGAGATAGAGTTAGGTGTCATGGATGTCATTTCCCATGGAAATTTAGCCCATGGGGTAGATGATGCCACCGAGGGGGAGCATGTAGAGGGTGAAGAGGAGGAGATCGAGGACAGAGCCCCGAGGAAGGCCACACGAGACGGTGCAGGCCCTGGAAGAAAAGCCATTGGCAGACACCAAGTGGAGACAGTGTGAAAGTTAGGACTTGAACTAGTCAAGCCGCTGTGTGTGAGCTATGTGTGGGCTGTGTGTGGGCTGTGTGTGCACTGTGTGTGGGCTGTGTGTGGGCTGTGTGTGCACTGTGTGTGGGCTGTGTGTGGGCTGTGTGTGGGCTGTGTGTGCCTAGTGTGTGAGCTATGTGCTGTATGCACAGTGTGAGCTGCATGTACGCAATGAATGAGCTGTGTGTGTGCAATGAATGAGCTGTTTGTGTAGTGTGTGAGCTATTTGTGAGCTGCATGCACACTCTGTGAGCTGTGTGTGAGCTGTGTGTACACTGTGTGTACACTGTGTGTAAGCTGTATTTGGGCTGCATGTGTCAAGTGTGCACCGTATGTATGCTGTGTGCACGCTGTATGTGAGCTGTGTGTGAGCTATGTGTATTGTGTGTAAGCTGTGTGTGAGCTAAGTGTGCTGTGTGTAAGCTGTGGGTGGTGTATAAGCTGTGTGTGTGCTATGTGTGTGCTGTGTGTGAGCTGTGTCTGAGCTATGTGTGCTGTGTGTGAGCTATGTGAGCTGTGTGTGCACTGTGTGTGCGCTGTGTGTGAGCTGTGTGCTGTGTGTAAGCTGTGTGCGAGCTGTGTGTGAGCTGTGTGTGAGCTGTGTCTGAGCTATGTGTGCTGTGTGTGTGCTGTGTGTGCGCTGTGTGTGAGCTGTGTGTGGGCTGTGTGTGGGCTGTGTGTGCACTGTGTGTGGGCTATGTGCTGTATGCACAGTGTGAGCTGCGTGTACGCAATGAATGAGCTGTATGTGTGCAATGAATGAGCTGTTTGTGTAGTGTGTGAGCTATTTGTGAGCTGCATGCACACTCTGTGAGCTGTGTGTGAGCTGTGTGTGAGCTGTGTGTACACTGTGTGTAAGCTGTATTTGGGCTGCATGTGTCAAGTGTGCACCGTATGTATGCTGTGTGCACGCTGTATGTGAGCTGTGTGTGAGCTATGTGTATTGTGTGTAAGCTGTGTGTGAGCTAAGTGTGCTGTGTAAGCTGGGGGTGGTGTATAAGCTGTGTGTGTGCTGTGTGTGAGCTGTGTCTGAGCTATGTGTGCTGTGTGTGAGCTGTGTCTGAGCTATGTGTGCTGTGTGTGAGCTATGTGAGCTGTGTGTGCGCTGTGTGTGAGCTGTGTGTGCGCTGTGTGTGAGCTGTGTGTGAGCTGTGTGCTGTACGTGTGCTGTGTGTGAGCTGTGTTTGTTGTGTGTGAGCTGTGTGTTGTATGTGACCTGTGTGTGAGCTGTATGTAAGCTATGTGTGAGCTGTGTGTGAGCTATGTGCCCTTATAAAAATGTACCACATGGTACTAAAATCCATGGTATTTTGGACAGTACCTATGGTACCTGATATCATGGTACTAGAACCACGGTACTACCATGGTACTGAATATGGTACTCCCATGACATTAGACCCTAATTAGTACACCATGCACATACCACCATATACCATATATAGTTTTAACACAAAATCCACTGTCACTCTCACACACAACTGTCTGACTCCTGTCAAAACCTTTGCTGTACATTTTTAGATGATGCCTATGGTTACGTGTACATGTAGCAACGTGGTATTTTGTTTTTTTTAATGTTTTCGTTATGAAGTATATTGTATGCTGCAAATTAACCTTGGAGTAAAGTACTTGTATAATTAAGATACTGGTGTATGACAGGATTCACAGGCCACTCACTGTAATCATTCCTGATTATAAGGCTCGCTCTACGTGTTTCTTTATTCACATAACAACATGATTTGTGATTTATCTATACACTTGGAGGCCTGGGACACAAATTATATCTACTTCAAGCAAGAAAAGTAAACTGTGCTGCAATATATCACATGTAGTGCTTCAGGAATTCTTGTGTATTATATCTGAGAATGTGTTAATGTGAACATTTGGAGTGAGTGTGCTTTAACTGCTACTGAAGGCATCCCCTCATCCACCCCAGTTTTATCAGTCACTCAAGACGCTACATGCAGTCCACACAACTGAATGCACAATCCTTCAGGGGTTGTGTTTTAAAATTAACATACTGAGTGTTTCATCTTAATACAATTATTATTGTAGTGACACCTTCAGTTAGAAAAATGCTACATTTCACTGAACGTCAAACCTGACACCCCCCAATGACTGTGAGTGATTGACCAGGTAGATTCACTAGGTTGGTACCTGGGAGGAGGGGGATGAGCTATGAGGAGAGGTTGAGCAATCTAGGCCTATATATTCCAGAATATAGAAGAATGAGAGGTGATCTTATACAAACCTATAAAACTATTAAGGGGCAAGACAGAGTAGATAGTGGGAGACTGTTTCCCCTGGTTGGAGAAACTAAAACCAGGGGTCAGCCCTTTCACATTGAGTTGAGGAAAAACTTCTTCACTCAGAGGGTAGTGAATTTATGGAATTCTCTATCCCAAAGGGCTGTGGATGCTCAATCCTTGAACATATTCAAGACTGAGATTGATAGATTTCTTGTGGATAAAGGGATTAAGGGATTTGGGGATAAAGTGGGTAGGTAGAGTTACAATAGATCAGCCATGATCTTATTGAATGGCGGTGCAGGCTCGAGGGGCCGAATGGCCTACTCCTGCTCCCAATTGTTATGTTCTTATGCACTGAGATGAACGCTCAGTGAGTATATTTTAAGGGCACAAAGTTATGTTCTCAAGAGGAGTGAACATCCCCCTCCTGACCCGGATAGTTTTAGGAACAGTGTTTGCCATGTGTGGAAGACATATCAACTATTGAAGGTTTCCAGCCCCAGCCTGGCCACTGAGATGGAGTAACGTATACTCTCTGCTCACTGTGTCTGTGTGTTGCTTGGCAGTGTCATCAGATCCCATTAGAATCACATCAGGAAAGCAAGTTTTTACCCGATGAGAATAGATTGAGGAGATTTATGATTAGGATGGGTACATGGGTTACATGTTGGGTACATGTTGTGGACCATTTGAGCGATCTGCAGGCTGATGTCTGAAAAGATTATCTGAATGACCTAAAAAGGTAACATTTCCTTTTACGAAGGGTTAAGATGTGAGTAAAAGTTATAAGTTTATAAATTTCGCCTGCAAATATACCATCAATTTTCCTACTTTCCTTCCCCCAACCATGTTCCTCTCCCTGTTCTGGTCCCAACCTTTGGACGTTTTTGTATTCTGTGAAGCGCTTTGAGACATCGATAAGACGTGGAAAGCGCTATATAAACTTAAGGATTATTATATTATTATGAAATGACACCGTCATTATTATTTTGCATTTATTCAAGTCATTTTGCTGCTGACTGTAAGCTCAGAGTTAATATTACTGTTTGTTAAGCATCCCATGTGATGTGAATCTCTCTGAACACCGAGGTGCTGGTAACAAGTATTTAGGACTTTTTTTGCTCTTGTGGTATTTCTAGCAAGTCTAGGACTAAGCTATGACGTTGTGATAATTTATTCTCCTGGTTCACTGGTAGCTTCCTCGCGTCTGAATCAGAAGTTTGTGAGTTCAAGCTCCACGTCAAGAACTTCAACTCACACAGTCTAAGCTGATGCTCTGATGCGATGCTGGGAGTGAGTGAGTTGCACCGTCAGGGGTGCAATTCTTTGGATGAAACGTTAAACTGAGGTCCTGTCTGCTTGTTCAAGTGGATAGTAAAGATCCTGTGGCTGGATTTAAAAACAGAAGGGAGTTTCTCCTGGTGTCCCATCCATAAGATAATTGGTCACTACAATTGGGTAATTGGGAGTTTGTGGGATATTGCTATGTCTAAACTAGCTGCCACATTTAGCTCACAAAATATACAGTCAATCTGGCTACAGTCAATTTGTGTGAAGTGCTTTGAGACATCTCGTGATAAGACTGTACTGTATATCAAATGCATGGATTATTATTATATTTATTTAGAATTGATTGCCGTAGGCCAAAGATTGTACTGCGGATCATTCATTATTCTGTAGATCGTTGCACAAACTCTATTATTTACAAGCTGTTTTATATTTATTGCTCAATCATTTATTTATTTGCTCTCAAGTTCTACAAACAAGGAGTATTTTCATTTATTCAGGGGCGGTGATTGAAAGCGGAATTGAATCAATAGGGCTTGACGCAGGTTTGAAGGTGGGGGGTGGGGTGGGGGTGGGGGAAGGGGCCTGGAGGCATTCTGTAGAGATTGAGGCAAACTGCTGAAAGCCTGTCCTCCAATACAGGGGTAGGTCGGGATATCCTCCGCAGATCCACAGAGTGACTGACATGGGCTGGGGCTCTCACAAGGTGTTAAATCAGAGCCAACCACCGTTATGGTGGTTTCTCTGAGACATTAAACGTGTGAAGAGAAAAGCAAGTGGAGATTCAATACATGGTAACAACAACAACAACAATTTAAACTTATAAAGCACCTTTCACGTCGGGAGGACGTCCCAAGGCACTGAAAATTATACATTATAAAAGGCATGGTAAATTATACATGTCACACTAATAATAATAATCCTTCATTTGATATTGCACTTTTCACGTCTCCTAGACAACAACAACAACAAAATGACATCTATAGTGCGCACTTCACATTGGGAGATGTCTCAAAGCGCTTCACAAATACTGTCAAGTGAATTGACTGTATATTTGTGGGCAAAACATGGCAGCCAATTGCGCACAGCAGTGTCCCACAAACAGTCATGAATTGAAATGACCAACTTATTATTTTTTTTGAGGGATTATCGTGTGTGTGCGGGTGTGTGCGTGCGTGCGTGCGTGGAGTAAGGAAACTTGCCCAAGGTTTCGCACTGACCAGCAGGGAATCAAACCCAGGTTTCTCGCTTGGGAGGCGAGTGCTCTACCCACTGAGCTACAGGAGTCCGCAATAACAAGGAGTTATAAAAATCTTAATATTAACAACTCATTTGGAGTTCTGCAGCTCAGTGGTTAAAGCCTTGCCTCGCAAGCCAGAGACCTGAGTTTGATTCCCACCAGGGTGAAACGTTGGGCAAATTTCCTTACTCCACAAACCTCTGTTTACCTAGCAATAAGTAGGAACCCGGTTATTAGTTGATTAGTGGATTGCTTTTCTGGGACTAATAATTCCTTCAAAAAAATAATACATTTGTCACTTCAGTCCACGACTGTTTGTGGGACGCTACTGTGTGCAATTGACTGCCGCGTTTTGCCCACAAAATTTACAGTCACTACACTTTACAGTATATTCTGTGAAGCGCTTTGAGACATTTTGAAGACGTGATAGGGCACTTTATCAAAGGGAAGCATTGATATTTATTATTTATAAGGAATGATTTTATATTATTATGTATAAGGCTGTTGGTTTCAGGTCATTAACAGGAATAACATCTGCTGAGCGCAGGACGTCCTTCAGCAACAAGTGAAAAGAGTGAACGAGGCTGAACGGTTTCTTGGTAAAACTATTGTTGGTGGGAATACCTAATTAGCATCACTGAGTAATGAGATGTGAGAAATCCCAAGGGAACGTGTTACAGCGTCAAGACAGCTTGTGGCAAACAAACAGCTCTGCACTTTGATGCTCTTCTTTTCAAAATGAGTGATTTTTGCATTAGATCCGTGGGGTTTGGATCATTTTCACTCAATAGATAAATATTAGACAAAATCATCTACCGCTCATTCAGATAATGCGGAAACTGGAGTGTGTCGACTTCATCTGAAATCTCCAGGGGAGCGGATTATGTAATTATAATAAATAATAATCCGTGCAGTTGACATACCACTTTATCATCGGCAAAATGTCTCAAAGCGTTCCTGTATTACTGTAAACCTTAGTGATTGTATATTTGTAGACAAACATAGGCAGTCAATTTGCTTACAGCAACTATTCCACAAACAGCCTTTAAGTGAATGACCACTTTTATCTGGGGATTTTATAATAATAATAATTGTTGCATTTGATATAGCACCTATCACGTCTTCTAGATGCCTCACAGCGCTTCACAGAATATATTGTAAAGTGTAGTGGCTGTACATTTTGTGGGTGAAACCTGACAGCCAATTGCATACAGCAGTGTCCCACAGAGTGAAGTGACTAATTTTTTTTGATGAATTGTTACTCCAGGAAAAGCGATCTGCCAATCGACTAACAACCAGGTTCCTACTTACTGCCATGTAAACAGAGGCGTGCGGAGTAAGGAAACTTGCCTAAGATTTCGCCCTGCCCGGGAACCCAGGTCTCTCGCCTCCGAGGCAAGTGCTCTAACCACTGAACTACAGGATTCCACTATTGACTAATAATTTCCTTTTTAGACAGAAAGCCTGGGAATTTTTTGTAAAAACTGCATTATTTAGACATATATCATTACATCTGCTGTGCGCAATTTGGCTGCCGCGTTTCAGCCGCAAGTATATGGTCAATTTTCCTACTCTTCTTCATCCTGCCCCGACCTCTCACCCCCTGCTCTTGTCTCTAACTGACTGTACAGCGCCTTGGGACGTCCTCACGACGTGAAAAGCGCTATATAAATGTAAGTTTTGATTGATTGATTGGTTGGTTGATTGATTGATTGATTGCTTGATCTGAGAAAATGTTACTGCAAAAGCAGCCTCCAGTTTGGCTGCAATACTGTGACTCCCCTCTGAGGGGCAGCAGCACACCTCCTGTTGTGATGACACTTTGCTAATCTGTGTGTGGTGCCTTACACTGAACCACTTTCAAACATGTCACTGGCTCACTATAATAATACAATAACAATCCTGGCCTGTGATACAGATATTATCAGTATTGCACAGTAATGTAACTACCGCTAGCGTTACAGAATAAAATAACTATTACTAGTCTGGCTGCCGGGTTTCGTCCACAAATATACAACAACAACAACAAAATTAAGTTTATAGAGTCTTTCACGTCGGGAGGACGTCCCAAGGCTCTAAACAGTTAGGTTGGGACCCGAGCAGGTGTGGGGTGTGTTGGGGTAGGCGGATGGAGAGTAGGAAAGGGCGGAACAATACCCCATCGTGAAGACGTGAAAACCATTATATCAAATGCAAGGATTATTATTACAGAGTAATACTGTATAACTATTACTAGTATTATAGCAACGTCCCCCCATGCCCCGCACCCCCACCCCAACCGCAATAAAGCACCTGGATCTGATCTCTCACTGATGAAAGAGACAGACAGACAGACGAGCTCACAGGGAGCTATCTCCCACTGCCTGACATGCAGGCATTTTAATTGCAGATTTTCATGTGAAATCTCAGCCATGATTTACACAGACACAGGCCTCGCTCGGCAGCCCTCGCTCGCATCCATCGAGACCAAAAAGGTTTTATATTCTGAATCCCGCAGAGTTTGCTTCCTCTTGCTCACTCCCTACATCAACAAGGCAGTTGTAGTAAAGCAATTCTCCTGTGTAAAGCCCATACCTCCTTGGACGAAAAGTATGATTGCTTTCCCAGCGAGCAGGAGGATAGTGAGGATATTGGCCTCGCACACAGGGAAAAACAGCCAGAGAAGAACAATGGCAGGTAGTAGGAAAGAAGCCATGGAACACCAAGGAAAACACTAAATGTAGAGCCCAGAGAACAGAGGTCAGGCCAAGAATAAAGAGAAACAAAAGGGTATTGAGAGGGGGAAGCATAAAGGATTGGAGCCCCAAAGGTGATGCACATTTTGTAGACCTCTTCTCATATCTCCAGAAGGGGTTGGGAAATGAAGAGGCTAAGAGTGAAGGGGACAGTATCAATTAAACTTTAAAAAAAACCTAATGACTTTGAAAGTCAGTACCCCAAATGTACCCTAAATACTCTAAACATGTGTAACACCTCACGCTGAATCTCCACAGTAACCTGACCACGGTGAGCGCTGAGGCTGCTGGAGTGTGCAATACCACACTCCAACAGCCTCAGGGCCTGGGCCTAGCGGTGTCCGCCCTGCTGACTCTCAGCATGGTCTGGGGGAAACACCTGCATCAGGTCTGGGGTGGGAAACATCAAATAGTGCAGGGAAGTGTTGTCCCAGGCAGGTCAGAACGCCTGCCCCTGTTTCAGCTGCTCCCACTATTGCTGGCAACGTCCATACAGTTGTACTGGGAGAGGATTTCAATTGCATCCTAGAAGCAAATGGAACAATCCACCAAGTCCAACAGGAAGCTAGACATCATGTCCAAGCTCATCTGGAATGTGGTGGAAGATGCCAAGCTGAGCGATATTTGTCCACTGCAAAGGGGACTCAGGTACAGTCCACCTACTCTAACTCAAACAGATCAGTGACTTGCAAATTGATTTCCTCTTCCACTCAAAGGCATTGTGGTGAGAGACACAGACATTCAGCCTCTGATCACTGCCTACTGTTAGCCAACAGGACCTGCAGGAAAGCCACAGAAAGGGCAAGGGGACGACGTGGAACCTAAATGTGAAGCTACTGACCCCAGAGAATGTAGAGGAGTTGCAGAAAGAATATCAAGGATGCAAATCCTTAAGGGATTTCTATGACTCCTCTGCAGCATAGTGGGACATGGTAAAGTCCTGGATAAAGCAATTCTTCATCGCAAGGGTGTGTGAGTAGCCAAGACCAGAAGGAAAGTCGTCTCAGCTGCAGACCAAACTGCAGAACCTCCTGCGACAACATGAAACTATGTCAGTAAGGAACTTAACGAGGTAAAAGGTCAGCAAGCTGCAAACATTGCCGCCAAGGCCTCCAGGGTCATTTTCTGTTCCAGGGTCACACAATAGAACAGGACCAGATGTGCTCACAGTTTTTCTTTCAGAAAATGAACAGTTATCGCTGGGCTGAGAGAGGAAACGTGCTTGGGGCACACACAGGGCTGGTATACAGAGGATCACTGGATCCTTTTATGCCGAACTGTACCATGAGAAACCCACAGAGAGCATGGCCTCGGAGTCTGGCCTCACTGAAGTGCTGGATGGGGAGAGCCAGGAGCACCTGGGCAAGCCTCTATCCCTAGACAAATTGACACGGGCTGTCAAAGCCCTCTAGCCAGTATGATACCTGGAGGTGATGGTCTCTACTTGGCACTGTGAACCTGTTGGAGGCCATTAGCAGGGACCATGGCAGAGTCTATGAGGAAAGGCAGCATCTCCCTACTGTAGAAACAAAAGGGAGAGAAGGATGAGATTAAAAATTGGAAACTGATCTCGCTACTGAATGAAGCCTGTAAGATCCTGGCAAAGGTGATCTCTGAGCAGATAAAGACTGTTCTCAGGCAGGTAATACACTGGTCTGGACCAGACCGGCACAGTTCTGTGCCAAAGGATCTTGGACAACCTCGCGCCGCTCAACGTGCAGAACAGGTGGGTGAAGGCCTGCCTGATCAGCCTTGATCAAGTGAAAGCCTTTGACAGGGAATCTCACAGGTACGTGGAGATGAGGTACTCTCCAAAATAGTCTTTGGGGAGGAAATACACAAGTATATCTGGTTACACAGACATCTGTAGCGCAGTCACAGTAAACGGGTACGAGATGGTGCCTTTCCCCATCATGTTGGGAATAAGGCAGGGTTGTACCCTATCCCCACGTTGTTTGTTTGCTGCAATGAACCCTTGGCACAGGCCACGAGGGGGGACGAGAGCATCAGAGGTGTCAACGTCCCGGGCAGCCACGGCTCACAAGCCAAGGCCTCCTTGTATGTGGATGATGTCACCATTTTTTCTAAAAATCGGTCTCAAACCTGCCAGCAGAAAAGTGATATATTTTGGAGACTGGAAAGAACACAGTCACATACCATTTGTGGTGAAGCCAGACTACATCAAAGTCCTTGGCATTGGGTTCGGGGCTGCTGGGGCGTGCTAAAAATGCTGGGAGTCTAGGAACAGTGAGGAAACAACTGGTGATGTGGCACCAACACTCACTGTCCATCGTGGGGAAAATCCTAGGCCTAGTGAATTTAGCCTTTGATCAAGAACAACACCACTGCAGTCACCAGAGAGGTTTTCCAACTGATTTGGGAGTCCAAGATGGATGGTTCTGCAGGGACATGATGCACAAAGACCTGGAGAAAGGGGCCCTGATCCTCATGAAAAGAAAATAATATTGTGTGTTAACAGCTTTGTGTGTAGTTACCTGAGGCTATGTCTGGAGGCCCTCTACACCGGCAGCAAAGGCCGTTACGTACAGGGTTTCTACCTGTACCCGGGGCTAAGAAGGGTGGGTCTGGCAGAACTGCCTCAAAACGTTCTACACAGTTGGTGGCCCACCTAGAGAGCTTCCTAAACAACACCATTCCAGATCCAAGTGCAAACACCAAGTGGTCCACACAACAGGTAGTCAAAGTGGTTCCAAAGGATTAGAGGGCAGACACTGAGCCCTGTACCGCTGGTTGAAGCCTCTCCTCCAGGCTAAACCTTCCACCACACCCCCCACCCTAATCAATGTGGCGGTGGGGTAGCCCGCATCTCCAAAGCTTCCCTTCATTTTTTCCCTTATTCCTCTGGCTGCCTCCCCACTTTCGAGCACCTCACCATCTACCATCCTTCTCTCACACTTAAAATTCTTCTGGTCTGCTGCACCCGCAAATCCCATGGCTCGTTCCTCTCAGACATCTCCACTCTCTTCTCCTCCCTGTCCCTCTGATTTGAATGTCTGCTCATAATGGGCAACTTCAAACTCCACCTAAACACCCCTTGCACTACATCCTCTGTCTTCACTGCCCTCCTCTCCTCCCTAAACCTCACCCTACGCATCAACTCGCCAACCCACAACCGTGTCCACACCCTCAACCTCATCATGGCCTTGACATCTCCGGCCTGTGCATAATGAATACAGCCATCTTGGACCACTTCCTCATCTCTTTCTCCGCTCACATCCTTCTCTCCTCCACCAATCCCTCAACCATTCTTTTCCACCCATGGAAAAGAATCACTCAATCCTCCTCCATCGCTTCTTCTCCCACCTCAACCTTTATGGTTCTGTCTTCAACTGGTTCCTGTCCTATCTTTCACACCACCTCCACTTTGTGTCCGCCAATGGCTTTTCCTCCAGCCCCCGTATGGTTGCATATGGCGTTCCTCAGGGCTCTGTCCTTGATCCCCTCCTCTTCACCCTCTATAGGCTCCCCCTCCATGACATCATCCCCAAACCCGGACACCATCCGAAGACAATGGAGTAAATTTCCATTTAAGTGTAGGTGGATGACACCCAACTGTACCTTTCTGCTTCCATACTCAACTCCAGGACTATAGCGTCCTGCCTGCCTGCCTGCCTGTCATTGAGTCCTGGATGAGACAACTTTCTCCAGTTGAATGTCTGCAAGACGGAAAGCCTGGCCCTCCTGATTGGCTCACATCAGCGCCTCCTCACCTCAGGCGCTGACACAATCAGCATCCAAGGCCGCTCTAAGCCAGTCAGAAACCTGGGCATCTTGTTTGACCCTGAACTGTCCTTCCTCCCCCACATCCACATCATGACCAGTACTGCCCTCTACCACTTTCTGCCAGAGTCCATCACTGCCTCATCCCTCAGGCTGCCGAAACCCTAGTCCATGCATTTGTCACATCAAGGCTTGACTATGGAAACTCCCTCCTCTTTGGCCTTACTGGTTCTTGCCTTCACAAGCTGTAGATCATCCAGAACTCTACAGCTCGTGTCCTCATCTGCACCAAGCTCCGCGACCACATCACTCCTACCCTCACCCGGCTCCATTGGCTCCCCATCCCCCAGAGGATTGATCCTTGTTCTCACTTTCAAGGCTTTACATAGTCTTGCCCCCCCCCACCACCCATCTCTCTGACTTGCTGTCCCCATATGAATCTCCCCGCCCCCTCTGTTCAGTGGGCTCCGGCCTGCTCCATGTTCCCCACCCTACCATCGGGGGCCAGGCTTTCAGCCTCTCTGCTCCCACATTCTGGATGCATCCCACAGATCCTTCAACTCGCTTCCTCCCTCGCCTCCTTCAAGGCCGGTCTCAAGACCCTCCTCTTCGATCGTGCCTTCTGCTGCCCTCCCAACTCTCTCCCTCCCCTCCTAACTCTCACCTGCCCCTCTCCCTTGCTCGGGTCTCGACCTGACTGTTCAGCGCCTTGGGACTTCCTCCAGATGTGAATATAAATGTAATTTTGTTGTTGTTCCCTCTGAGACCTTCACAAAGGCCCTATCCTCCATAGACCTCTGATCCCTCTGGCCTTCCACCCGCAGGGATCATGAAACAGCCATCAAGCTGCTCTATAATCGCCTCTCCTCCACCTTCAACTCTCTCGTTCCCCTGAAATCCGGGACCATCTCAAAATCCACCCGATCCCCCTGGTACAGTGGTCATCTCCATTCCCTGAAATCTCATACCTGGCTGCTCGAGCGCAGGTGGCAAAAAACCAGCCTCACGGTTCACCACCAGCTGCGGCTCGAGCATCTTCACAGCTACCTCCGTTCTTTATCACGTGTGAAAACAGTGTACTACTCCAACATCATTCTGGAAGCCAAAAACAACTCAAATGTCCTTTTCTCCACCACCCAGCACCTCCTCCGTATGCCCCTCTCAAGCATCCTCAATCTTCACATCCAACAGCAAGTGCAAAGAGGTCATGGACTTCCTTACCACCAAAATCAATAATCTCCGCCTTCCAGCCTCATCCTCCTGCCCTTTGCTACCCACCACCACCCCCATTTTGTCTCCCTCACCCACCCTGTCCTCAGCTCCTACCGTGACCATCCTACATTCCTTCATCCCCATCTCTCCTTTCTCCCTCTCATCCACCATCACCACTATGAAACCCACCACCTACTGCCTCTAACCCCTTCCCACCAACTTGCTGATCACCCAGCTCCCTCCTCTGCCCACTGCTGGCAGATACCATTAGTCAGTCCCTCTCTTGAGTATCAGTCCCTCCTACCTCAAAATCATTGCCATCACCCTCCTCCTTAAAAACCTATCCTCAATCCCTCAAACCTTAGCCACTACCACCCTATCTCAAACATGCCCTTGATTGCAAAACGTTTAGAATGCGTTGTTGCCAACCAACTCCCCTCCAGTCCAGCTTCTGCCCTGCCACAGTACAGAGACTGCGCTTGTGGATGTCACAAACAATGTCCTCTCTATCTGTGATCAGGGCTCCCTCTGCATCGTTGTCTGCCTGGACCTCTCCACCGCCTTCGACACAGTCGATCCCACCGTCGTCCTCCCCACCGCCTGACCTCCACCATCCACCTCAGTGGGACCGCACTCGCTTGTTTTGAGTCCTCACAAACCTCACAAACCACTAGCAGTACTCTGCAAATGGCATTTTCGCTCGCTCTCGCTTGGTCACCTGTGGGGTACCCCACGGATCCATCCTTGTCCCCCTTCTCCTCCTCATCTACATGTTCCCTCTTGGTGATGTCATCCACAGACATGGGGTAAACTTCCACATTTATGTAGATGACACCCAACTCCACTTTTCCACCTTAAATTGCTACCCCCAATCCCCTGATGTCCTGTCAAACTGTCAAGAACTGGATGAGCACAAATTTACTGCAGTTAAACGTTGGCAAGATGGAAGCCATGCTCTTTGGCTCTCGTCAATGTCTTCAGTCCCATGGCTCCCAACTGCTCCACCTACCTGACCAGCCCCTACAACTCCATGAACCTTATGCAACCTAGGCATCAGGTTTGACCTCCAATTATCCTTCCTCCCCCACATCTGGTCCTTCACAAGCACCACTTTCTTCCGTATCTGACACATCGCCCATCTCCGCCAATATCTCACCCCAAAAGCTGCCAAAACCCTGGTCCACGCCTTTGTTACCTCTCAGCTGGACTACTCCAATCCTTCCTCGCCCCTCCCCTCCACCACCATTCACTAAATTCAGCTCATGCAGAACTCTGCATTCTCATCTGAACAAAAATGTGCTCCCTGATTACCCCAGTCCTCGCCAGACTTCACTGGCTCCCTATCAACAAGATCCTCCCTCTTGTGTTTACTCCTCTGCATCTCCCTACCTCTCTAACCTCCTCCCTCCTCGCAGCTGTATCTGCTGTCGCCGTTCTACTGGGTCTGATCTCCTCCTTGTCCTCCAAATCCTCCGCTCCACCATTGGCAGCCGTGCCCTCAGCCACTGCGCCCCGAAACTTTAGAACTCTGTCGCTCTTTCTCTTTGCCTCAACCCCTCTTTTTCCATTTTCAGGTTGCACCTGAAGACCTTTCTGCGCCTACCTTCCCCCTCCCCCTGGCTCGGCCCCGGGCTCTGCTATTGTGAAGTGCTCTGAGACACTGTCTGACGTGGAGGGTGCTGCATAAATGCACGTTGTTGTTGTTGTTGCTGTTGTTGTTGAGATGGTGGACCACCTCTTCCTGGAGTGTTGTTTTGCAAAGGCGGTTTGAAGACAGATGGAGTGTACATCGCAGTTTGTCCCTGGGGACCCGCTGGGTGTCACAGCACTCGGTGCTGTATGGCCTCTTCCTGGGCATTCACAGCCAAACCCACATCGGGTGGCCTGGAGGATCATAAATTTGGTAAAGGAAGCCCTCTGGTGTTCCCAATACCAACTGGTCTTCTGGCAGAACGAGGGGACAGTGAGAGCCTGTCTCAGGCCCGCTCAACGCACACAAGGATCAGGGACTATGTACTGAAGGACAAGCTGCCGTTTGGCTTAACCGCGGCAAAGGCCAGATGGGGCTTGACCCTGGCAGGAGACGATCCTGGGCAAACCACTCAGGCACCCCCCCTCCCACCTCCACCCCCCCACCCCCCGGAGCGACCCCGAAAAAATGTGTCCACAACCCCT
Source organism: Hydrolagus colliei (assembly GCA_035084275.1). Lineage (NCBI taxonomy): Eukaryota > Metazoa > Chordata > Chondrichthyes > Chimaeriformes > Chimaeridae > Hydrolagus > Hydrolagus colliei. The sequence goes on along the minus strand of CM068764.1, from coordinate 1,743,729 downwards.
GTGTGGAGATGAAATAACGATAAACTACAGAATTTTTTTTGATCAGGAAAAATAGAAAATATTGTATTTTATTTTAGATTTCTGTTCTACTAAATAAAAAAAGAGCAATTCTTCTGTATAAATACCTGCGGAGCTCTCTCCAAACCCAACACTGTATGTTCTGCCTTAAACAGCGTTAACTCTGGACAATGTATCCTGGTTTACACATATACACACGCTGTGTTCTCAGTGAGGTTACTGTGGAATAATTCTAGTTGGGAAGCCATTGCTCATGCTCTTATACTGGCAAATGTTGGTTATAAATAAAGCTAGAAAAACTCACTTTGAACTTACAAACATAAAATTCTGCCTCATGGAGGTGAAACTCAACATGTCATTGGCAAAAACAAATCAAGCTTTTATTTGTGATTAAGTATTTGAATACAGATGTTACACAATCACCTGAACTCATGTTACCTGTACCTCCCACTCTCCTTCCCCTTCCCCCTACCCCGACCCTTCCCCCTCCCGGGTCCTGACCTGACTGTTCAGAGCTTTGGGGCGTCCTCCCGACGTGAAAGGCGCTATATAAGTGCAATTTTGTTGTTGTTATTGTTGTTGTACTCATGTTACCTTGTACTCACATGTTCACAGGTTTGTGTTGCCACCTGAGCAATGGTAACAAATGAAATTTCTTTTTCCATGTTTTAAATTTGTTAAAACACGATTTAGATAATGATCTTAGTTTGTGAAAGGCAGCAGCAGGTTTACAGATGCCGCTCAGTGCTGCTCAGTTACGACCACTTCGTGTATGAAGTAATTACCATTTATTTTGCTTTTGTGTTTCTTGAATGAATTTTACACATGAGATGCCTTAATTTGTAGGTGTGTTATTGCTGCAGAATGGGTTCTGGCAAGCTGCCCGGATAGCAAGGCTGTAAATCCCATTGATACGTTAGAAAGTCGGACTGAAGTTCCTGTATAGTTAATCTTGTAAACATATATTACTATAAATTACATTTACACAACACCCTTCACATAGGGATGATATCCCAGGTGCTGGACAGGGACAGGGATTTGAACTGAAGTCGGACATTGGATCAAGAGGGGTGGAATGAAGGGAGTACAGGGGTACGAGGGTGGCCAAAGGGCAGGCAACCAGAAGGGTTTTGAAATGTGCTTTGAAGGAGGCAATGGAGGGAACAAGGTGAAGCAGCTGTGGCATGGAGTTCCAAAGGGTGGGGGCAGAGAGGCTGAAGGCCTGACCGTCGATCATGAGGCAGATTAGGTGGGGAATGTGGAGCAAGCTGGAGCCTGTTGAGCAGAACTCTTAACAGTGCAGAGCTTGATGTGACACTTGCTCATACAGTCCATATGGCTTTGGATGCAAAGCTAGGTACTGCACCCCATGTGAAAAGAGATGTGACATTAATTTGTATCCAAATACACATCACTCCTTTGTCTTTCTGATAGTCATTTTGGGATTCACAGATTTCCCTGTTGAAGATGCCATGAGGAAGGGATCAATGATCTTTGTACCATTAATGGAGATAACAAGTCATTGGGGTCCAATGGTGTTTACCTGCTGGAAGGACAGGGATGACATTAGCTTCAGCGCACATCATATTTCATAATCAGAATTGCAAGGTTGGAGCTGACACCACACAATGAGTTTGTTACAGTCAGGGTAGATTCATAGATTCATAGAATTTTACGGCACAAAAGGAGGCCATTCGGCCCATCTAGTCTGTGCCGGCTCTTTGAAAAGAGCGATTCAATCCCACTGCCCTGCCCGCTCCCCATAGCCTAATAGACCTGTTCTCCCTAAATAAAGATCTAATTCCCTTTTAAAAGTTGTTATCGAATCAGCCTCCACCACCTTTTCAGGCAATGCATTCCAGATTCGAACAACTCGCTGAGTGAAAAAAATTCTCCTCAGCTCCCCTCTACTGCGCCTTGAAACTATTTTAAATCTGTGACCACGAGTCACAGATTCACCCACGAGTGGAAATAGTTTTTCTCTATTTGCCCTGTCGAAACCCCTCATGATCTTATAAACCTCTATTAGGTCTCCCCTCAATCTTCTCTGCTCCAGAGAGAATAACCCTAGCCTATCTAGCCTCTCCTCATAGCTGAAGTCCCTCAATCCTGGCACCATCCTAGTAAATCTTCGTTGTACCCTTTCCAATGCCTTCACTGTAATGTGAACTCACTCACTCACTCACTCACTCACTCACTCACTCACTCACTCACTCACTCACTCACTCACTCACTCACTCACTCACTCACTCACTCACTCACTCACTCACTCACTCACTCACTCACTCACTCACTCACTCACTCACTCACTCACTGGGATAGACAGACAGAGTAGGTGTGCCCACTCAATATCAATAGCATAAATTTCTAACCTGGTGACTTGTCAAGGAGAAGGTTTGAAATTCTCAGACATCAAATAGATACTGTCCTGAAGCAGATTTAGATGTCTTGGGAAAGGAAGGCTGAAATGTAGCCATTTTTAGTCACATCAGGAGGTTGCCTCAAAGTGCATGACAGGATTCACTATAAAGTGTAGGAGCTTATTTTCACACAGCCATAGCTATAAACAGCCATTCAGTTTTATCTGGGAGATTGTTAGCCAGGACACCAGGAGAACAATAATAATAAGAATCCTTGCATTTGATTTAGTGTCTCATCACATCTTCTAGATGTCTCAAAGCATTCCACAGAATATACTGTAAAGTGAATTGACTATTTTGTGGGTAAAATGTGGCGCACGGCAGTATGGAGAAACTCCCTTCTCTTTTGGAATAGTGTCACGGAATCACTAACTCTACCTGAACAGGGACAGATGTGACTGAGCTTGAGATGGTGCGGCTGCCCGCCCACCCGGCAAGGCTGTTTCCTTACTCCACATGCCTGATAATAATCCCTCAAGAGAAAAACAAGAATAATTTGGTCACTTCAATCCACGATTGGAGCGGTGTTTGTGGGCCACCGCTGTGCACAATTGGCTGCCGCATTTTGCCCCAAAATATACAGTAAATTCAACAACAACATGCCTTTATATAGCACCCTCCACACCGGACACCGTCTCAGAACACTTCACAATGGAGGAACGTGAGGCTGAGCCAGGGGGAGGAGGAAGGTGACCATCAGCGCAGGCAAAGAGAAAGGTATTCTCATCTGAGAAAGGTATTCTCATCTGAGGCGCAACCTGCAAATGGGAAAGGAGGGGGCAAGCCGAAGGAGTTGAGGGAGGGAGTTCCAAAGTTTCAGGGTGTAGTAGCGGAAAGCACGGCTGGCAATGGTGGAGAGGAGGATTTGGGGGACAAGGAGGAAGCCAGACCCAGTAGAGCAGAGGGAGGGGGTACTGCTCTGTGAGGAGAGAAGAGGTTAGGGGTGGGTGCCAACTGGAGGGATTTAAACACAAGAGGGAGGATCTTCAACCTGATCCACTCCGTGACAGGGAGCCAGTGCAATTTGGCAAGGATTGGGGTAATTGGGATAAATTGTTTGTTGCGGGTGAGAATGCGGGCAGGAATTTTGGATGAGCCTCATTTTGTGAATGGGGAGACCCAGCAAGGAAGACGTTGGAATAGAAGAGTTAGCCCCTCAATTCACTTCAAAGTATATGCTGTGAAGCACTTTGAGGCATCTAGAAGACGTGATGAGGTGCTATATCAAATGCAAGGATTATATTTATTATTATGTTTAATAGATGAACCTGCTTTGTTGTAACATCGCGTGGTAACAGACTCCAAACCATCTCCTGTTTGTATGAAAATGTAATTGTCAAGCTTCTGAGTCAAATTTTGCCAATCAGAAAACCAGTAACTGTGACAGGTTCAGACACATGCGGAGAAGGAATATATAAAGCTCAGCAAATTCTTAGCATGTCCCACCAGATGTTGGTCGCTTTGCAGCTTCCCTCGCCTTTGACACCTTGTCTCTCTTTGACTCCCATCCCCAGCCACCTGTCCCCCTCCCCTCCCAAAACTCATCCCTCGGCTCAGGTGCGACCCTCAACTGTCCTTAAAACATCCTCCCAAAATCAAAGGCACTGTATCAATACAATCTGTTATTATTATTGCGCTCTCTCCTATGAGCCAGATGGTTACAGATTCAAGCCCTGCGTTGGGAGGGAACCACTGATTTGATAGTCTAGACGGACACTCCAGTGCAATTGTCCCTCTCTTTTGGATGAGATGTTAAATCCAGATCCTATCTGTGTCTGTTAAAAATCCCATGGCATTACTCAAGATCTACAAATTTGCCTACAAATACAGTCAACAACAACAACTTTGATTTATATAGCGCCCTCCACGCTGGACGGCGTCTCAGAGCACTTCACTTTGCAGTAAATCCTGTCAAGTACTTTGAGATATTTTGAAGACATGATAAGAAATGGAAAGATTATCATTAATAACATTACAAATCTGAGCAAACATCAGAACTTTATCTGTGAAGCTGGGCTAGTGTTGGGATTGGGATCGTGGGCGGCTGCTGATAATGACTTTCTATAAAAATATTGGTACCAAATAGGGTTTCATTTGTTGGTTGTGCTAAGCATGTGCAAAGTCATGAGAAATCCAGGTGAATCTGCAATTTTATTGGTTATTAGTCAGGCATCTGTGATTCCGGGTTAACTTGTGTTCACACATAGTGAACACCAGCTGTAACTAGACCCACTGTGACTGTCAAAGTGGAGCAATTGGATTCTGATATATCTGTCGGTATATCACAGAGAAATGAGACTCTTCATTACAGTGAGGTCTGGAGGGCGTGTGATTGTTGCTGTGTTGCTGGAGGCTCAGTGCCTGCAGGAGTAGAAGCTCAGACAAGCAGAACAGAAATCGTTTGTTTCATTTTAATTGACATCAGTGATAATTTCATATCTCCCTAGAGATATCTCTGGGTTGAAGGACAGTGAAATGGAACTTGTCCTGAGATGGGATGTAGAATCTGTGCTGTTGAGGCTGCTGAACAAGGCCTGTATTATACAGTTTTTGCATCACCTCAATTAATACGTTTGTACAGTCCAATAGCACTGGCTGTTCTAACTACAGTTCTATCTACAATGCAAATCTTTCAGCGTACACAGTTTGCCTGAGGTAGATACTTTCATCCTTGTTAACTTCCTATCTAAATCTTTGTCTAGCTAAAGTACATTGTACTTGATTAATCATTTCTTTGGGTTTATATAGAAAGGCACTCTATAAATTAGAGTTTCTTTGAAAGGTGTTCTATAAATGTAATTTTGTTATAATTATAATCTTTGAATTTGACATAGTGTTTTTCACGTCTTCTAGCCGTCTCAAAGCGCTTCACAGAATATACTCTAAAGTGAATTGACTGCATATTTGTGGGTGAAATGCAGCAGCCAATTGTGCTCAGCAGCGTCCCACAAACAGTCATGGATTGAAATGACCAATTTTATTATTGTTTTTTTTGGAAGGATTATTATTAATATTAGGCGTTGTTGATGATATAAGAGTATGTGAAGGAAGCGCTTCACCTTCAAATCCCTCCATGGCCTTGTCCCAACCTATCTCTCCAACCTCCTAATGCCCTACCAACCTGCCCGCGGCCCCTCTGCTCAGTGGGCTCCAGCCTGCTCCACGTCCTCCGTCCCACCATCCCCACCAGTGGCGAGTGAGCTTTCAGCCACTCTGTCCCCAACCTTTGGAACTCCATCCCGCAATCTCTTCGCCTCTCCCCCCTCTCTAGCCTCCTTCAACTCCTGTGTCAAGACCCTCCTCTTCAAACGTGCCATCAGTCACCTCCCCTTCCCTCCACCCTCCGTGATCCCAGCTCGGGTCTGAAGCATTGACTGTCCTGTGCCTCGGGATGTCCTCCCGATGTGAAAGGCGTATTACAAGTGTAATTTTGTTGTTGTTTTTGTTAGTCTTAATGAAGATAATTTGAAGTGAGCTATTTGATGTGACAGATGATTATAGGAACAGAATTGATCCCTAAATGGCAGAACCTGTGGGGATTGTTTTCACAGGCAAATCATTTTATGTGTTTATTAGTTTGTACTTTATTAAATAATGATTCATTTATCTCTGTGACCTAGTTATTTTAGGTGTCATTGAAGGGTCAGCCTGGCTCAATTGGTAGAACTCTCATCACTGAGTAGAATGTTGTTGCTCAAACCTCTCATTGGGAACTTTGGGCTGACAGACTCCAGGGCAGGGCTGTGGGGTGGGGGTGGGGGTGGGGGGGCAACATATTGTTGGAGACACCGTCCTTCACAGGAGATGCTGATTCTGCGGATGGAGATTTTCTCTCAGTGTTCGAATGGCAAGTGGGAAACCGATCTAGAAACCTTGCTATACTTTGGTGCTGAATTTTTGGGTCTTTGGAGCTGCCTTTAGTCCTCTGAGCACTTCTCAATACATGGACCGTCTGATGATGATAAAAATAAAAATAATAATAATAATCATCCTAGCATTTGATATAGCACTTTTCACATCTTCTAGACATCTTCTCAAAGTGCTTCACAGAATATACTGTAAAGTGAATTAATTGTATATTTGTGGGTGAAACGCACAGTGAATTGTGTCTCTCTCTCATATTTAATAGGTTATTTTGAGGACAATGGCAGGTTAGAAACATTGGTGATAATAATAATCCATTTGATATACAGTAGCACCTCTTCACATCTTCCAGAGATCTCAAAGCGCTTCACAGAATATACTGTAAAATGAATTGACTGTATACATGTGGGCGAAACATGGCAGCGTTCCACAAACAGTCGTGGATTGAAGTGACCAATTTAGTATTGGTTTTTTTTCGAGGGAGTATTATTAGGCATGTGGAGTAAGGAAACTTGCCCAAGGTTTCGCCCTGACTGCAACCCAGGTCTCTCGCATGCAAGGTGAGTTCTGCAACCACTGAGCTACAGGACTCCGCATAGGAAGGAGGAAATTCTGAATGAGAACAAGATGGGATTGGAGCTCACTTGAAGTTGGGCCTTGTTGTGGATCAGGATTTGTGGTCGGCCTATAATCTGATGTCATGATACTCCCAGCACCTTTGAGGGAGAAGGTTGAAGAAGGTCACATTGACTTTGATCGGTAATTTCAGACTGACTTTCACATGCTGCTTCATGGGTTTGTGAACAGCCTGGGGGCCTCACAGAGAGAAACAGAGCACAGAGCCCCACACAGAGAGTTCTGCTCCTCAGCAGCAGCAACAACAACAACAAAATTATACTTCTAGAAGCTCCAGTCCTGTACGAGTATACATTAGTAACATTTGACAACATCCGCCTCATCACTTCTGCCCCACCACCTCCATTCCGTCTCCCTCACCCACCCCGAACTCAGCTCCTACATTCATTCTCCCCCATCTCTCCTTCCACCCTCTCATCCACCATCATCACAATGAAACCCACCACCTGCTGCCTTGACCCTCTCCCCATCCAACTGCTGACCACAGAGCACCCCCTCCTCTGCCCACTGCTGGCAGACACCATTAACAAGAATGTAAGATGGGGGCCGTGGTAGGAGCAGATAATGGGGTGAGGTGGGAGAGAGACAGAACGGGGGCGTGGGGGGCAGAAGGATGAGGCTGCCAAGCACATATTATTAATTTTGGAGGTAGGGAAGTCCATGACGTCTTCTCACTTGACATAGGATGTGATTTTTGAGTGGCTTGAGGGGCGCACAGATGAGGTGGTGGGTGGTGGAGAATAGGATTGTGTAGTTATATTTGGCATCCAGAATGATACTAGAGTAGCACACCCTATCTCAAACCCACCCTTCCTTGCAAAAGCTCTTGAACACATTGTTGCCAACCAACTTCATGCTCACCTCTCCCTCCACACCCTACTCAAACCCCTCCAGTCCAGCTTCTGCAGTATGGAAACAGCGTTTGTGAAGGTCACAAACAATGTCCTCTCTATCTGTGAGCTAGGTTCCATCTGCCTTCTCGTCCTCCTGGATACAGTCGATCACACCATCCTCCTCCACTGCCTGTCCTCCATCAGCCACCTCAATGGACTGCACTTGCTTGGTTCAAGTCCTACCTCACAAACTGCCAGCACTACATCTCTGCTAATGGTTTTTCTTCTCGTTTCCGCCCAGTCCCCTACAGGGTACCCCAAGGGTCCATCCTTGGCCCCCTGCTTTTCTATGGTGGAGTCCTATAGCTCAGTGGTTAGAGCACTCGCCTTACAAGTGAGAGACTTGGGTTTGATTCCAGGCAGGGTGAAACCTTGGGCAAGTTTCCTTACTCCACACGCCTGAAAATAATCCCTCCAACAATAATAAATTGGTCATTTCAATCCACGACTATTTGTGGGACACTGATGTGTGCAATTAGCTGCCACATTTTTGGGCACAAATATACAATCAATTCACTTTACAGTATATGTTGTGCATCGCTTTCAGATGTCTAGAAGACGTGAAAAGTGCTATATCAAAATGCAAGGATTATTATTTTTATTATATCATCTGCAGACATGGAGTTAACTTCCACATGTACGGGATGATACCCAACACTACTTTTCCACCTCCAGCTGCGACCACCAGTCAACTTGTTTGTCAGACATCAGGAGCTGGATGAGCGCAAGTTTCCTGCAGTTCATTGTCAACAAGGCAGAAGCCATAATCTTTGGCTCTCGTTGATGTCTTCTGTCACCTGGTTCCAACTTCCGCAGCCTACCTGACCTGTCCTTAAAAACTTCTGAACCTGTGTGCAACTTTCAGGTTTGATCCCCAGTTATCCTTCCTCTCCCACATCCAGTCCATCACCAGCACCACTTTCTTCCATCTCCACCACTTTCCCCATCTCTGTCAATACCCCACCACCACTGCTGAAACCCTGGTTAATGCTATTTTCACCTCTCAGCTGCACTACAATACCCTCCTCGCCGGTCTCCCCTTCTCCACCATCCACAAAATTCAACTCATCCAAAACTTCACCACCCTCATTCTCACCCACACCAAATTTTGTATCCCAATCATCCCAGTCTTTGCCAAACTGCACTGGCCCCCTGTCACAGAGAGGATCAACTTCAAGATCCTTACTCTTGTGTTTAAATCCCTCCACTCCTCTGCCCCCACACTCTGGAACTCTATCCCACAGTCCCTTCATCTTGCTTCCTCCCTTGCCTCCTTCAAGGCTGCTCTCAAGACCCTTCTTTTCAATTATGCCTTCTGCCACCCTCCCACCTCTCTCCCTTCCCTGCCCCCTACCCTGTTCCTTCCCTGTGCTCGGGTCTCGACTCCTGACTGTTCAGCACCTTGGGATTTACTCCCGATGTGGGAGGACATCCCACATTTTGTCGTTTGTTGTTGCATCCCTCCTAACTCTCTAACCTCCTCTCTCCTCACAGTAGTACCCACTGCCTCCACTCTAGTGGGTCCAGCTTCCTTCTTGTCCTAGAATCCTCCGCTCTACCATCAGCAGCTGTGCTTTCAGCCAGGATGCCCCAAAACTTTGGAAATCACTCAACCCCTTTGCCTAACCACCCCCCTCCTTTCCCATCTTCAGGTCGCACCTGAAGACCTTTCTCTTCGACTGCGCTCGTCCTTGGGCTCTGCCGTTGTGAAGCGCTTTGAAAAACCGCCCGTTGGGGAGGACACTGTATAAATACAAATTATTGTTGTTGTTAATAATAATAATAATAATAATCCTTGCATTTGATATAGCGCGTTTCACATCTTCTAGATGTTTCAAAGTGCTTCACAGATTATACTCCAAGCGAATTGATTGTATATTTGTGGGTGAAATGCAGTAGCCAATTACACACAGCAGTGTCCCACAAACAGTCGTGGATTGAAATGACCCATTTTTAATTGTTTTTGAGGGTTTATTATCAAGCATGTGGAGGAAGGAAACTTTCCCACAATGCCACCCTGATCTCATTAGCGCGGGAACTAACTTGTTGGCGAATGAATGTTGGATAAAAGCTACATTGAAAGACATCAAGGAAACACCAATTCTCCGGCACATTTAACTGTCCCTCTGATCTGCTCTCCTCAGCCTGCCTATGTCACCCACCCTCCCACTCCCTTCTCCACCCTCTTATCCCATTGCCATCAGTCATCACAAAGGATTGTTCTGCATTCACTGTCTCAATCCCACAGTATCTTATGTACTTCAGGTGCAGGAACTGAAGGAGACAGGAACCCAATCTGCCTGCCTGTCTGTCTGTCTGTCTGTCCAGTACCATGAAGATGGGCCATTTGTCGTTCCTGATGACAGTGACGGAGACACTAACAGATTACAGCAGATGTTGGAGCTGCCACTAAAGGCTAAAGGTGTTAATATACATTCGCGGTTACTGCGGAAACATGACAGATGATGTTTCAGCTCCCACTCAATAATCACAGTGACACATTTGCTGCCTGTGATGGTTCCTTTGGGAGCACAAGATAATAACTGTCTGGAGTCTGATGCTCATCGACAAGCCGTGACATAACTGCAAGTGGCATTCCTTAATTGGAGTGGGGTCTCAGGGAACCATTGCTGTCGTGGATCACAATTTCTCCGGTGTGATGAGGAAGGTTACAGGTGTTTAGTGAAGGAGCCTCTGCCGTTGAGACCTTGTGTGATGCTCCCGAGTCCTCTGACAAGCTGGCTCTATCACATTGTATGTGGGAAACCTTCGTAAACTAGGCTTTTCCCGTATTTACATTGTTTTGCGATGATTTGTTTAACCAGTGGAAATGTTTTTACAAGTATGGAGTTAGATATGCTATGTGCAGGAATTATATATGCTATGTGCAAGCCACGTTTTGCCCACAAAATATTTTGTGAAGCACTTTGAGACGTCTTGACAATATGATAAGCTTCTATATCAAATGAAGGGATTATTATTACTATATATAATTATAGTGCCTAATAAATCTTAAAGAAATTATGTTTTATTTAGATAATGGGGTAGATATCAGGATTGTTTGGTGACTGTGTACAATCAGACGTTTGCCAGTGATTTTCAGTTTGATATGAAATGTTTCAAAGAGCTCAGAGGCTAAAAGTGGCTGGAATCTTTGGGCTAATGATGACAGTGATTCCATTGTCTCTTTTCATATCATTCACACCCCGGGGCACGACAGCATCTTAATTAACCCCTGGAGCTGTGGTGTGGGTGATGAACGAGCAGAGGAGTGCAATTAGAATAAAGTGTTCAAGTGGCACACAGGCTCACTGAATGGCTGGCCCCTGCGTCCCGTTAGATCCATGTTTCTGTGACTCACTGCTCTGATAAAATGCTGACACACAAATCTCCCATCCGTCACTCTCATGGTTTAGTCACTGATGAAAATCTAAATCTTGTTAAAATCAATCTTCCTCCGGCAGCGCGGCTCCTGTCAGACTCCGGTCATGGACATGAATTATGGATTGACGGCTTCTCTCAACTGGAATCACATTTAGTAATGAGCTGCCACACTGCAGCTCATGTCCAGACAAACAACAACAATCTTTTTCCATTTCACCCGCAAATAATACCCACTTAATTCACTTTACAGTATATTCTCTGAAGCGCTTTGAGACGTCTCTCGCAGACGTGATAAGGCACTGCATCGAATACAGTATACAGGTAAGCCTCGATTAAGGACGCTTCTATTTAGGCCGTTTCAATTGAACGAACATAATTTTTTAAACACCTTTTTATCGATATGGGACACTTGGTTTCGTTTTAATGAACAAAATTTTTTTTTGCACATGCACAGTACATATTTTGAATATCGCAGTCATTTTTGGCGCATTCTTTTTGTCCATACACACAGTCCATAGTGTATTCTCAGGTAAATCGCGCTCGCACCTGATGTATAGTGTATCCAAGCATTTGAACTGGCCAATAGCATGTCTCTACGTCATTGTTTAAAAGCAGCTGATTTTGAAGCGACACCATGCCACATCAGTATTACAGTAATTTCTGAACATTCCCGAGCAACTTTCAGCGATTTACAGCCTCTGCTGCGTTACTAGCAAGTCGGGAAGAGACAGCAGTAAGTGAAATGAGCAGTGGTAATACCGCTGGCGGCCAGAGACCCCGCAAAGTCATCACTTTAAATACCAAATTGGAGATGATAAAGCGCATCAAGTCTGGCAAAAAAGGTATGGATGTCGGGAGGGTTTTAGGGCTGGCTAGATCAATGGGGGCTACTATAAAACAGAATAAGGACAATATACTGGCAAGTTCAAGGTGTGTACAGGTGCAAGCAGATTATCAAAACATAGGCCTGTATTAAAGTTTGCCAGTATTAAAGTACAATACTGTATGGTTACCCCAAGTATCCCTTCTTGCCTATGTGTATTATTTTGTGTGGTTTTGTGTGTTATTTAGTGGGTTTAAGGTCCGAAAATTTTGTGAAAAGAACGCATCTCTGGTTATATAATGGGAAACCGCATTTCGATTTAGGACGTTTCAATCTGAGAACAGTTTTTCAGGGAACGCAACCCCATCCTAAATAGAGGTTTAGCTGTCAATATATATTGTGAAGTGGATTGACTGTGTACTTTGCAGTTGATATGTGATAGCCAATTGTTCACAGCAGGAAAAGAGTTGAATAGTCCCAGGATCCTGTCCCATTGCTTTGTGTCTGAAGAAATTAATGACAATTCTGTCCCATTTTCCTGTTGGAAATCACAGTTTTTTCCCCCAAAGAAAGCATCAGGTCACACACTGCACTACCGTACAATACAGAGGTATATTGTACAGTGCCTTTCACATCAGGATGGCTGGATGGTCATATTCATTTATCTCCTGTGTGAGGCTTGCGGAGTATATTCCTGACTTATTACAGTCACTTAGCCCAACGTGAATATTGTTTTCAGTAAAAATGGAAAATACAGAACAATTTATCTTCTGCTGTGATTTTGAACAATTTTGCAGTAAATGAGTGGTTTTTGTGATTGCCAATAACAGCCAGACAGGAACCAGACAGAAGGGAGCCAGGGAAACACCAACACAACCGTATACAATACCCAGCGCTTCACAACATAACAAAATTACACTTGCATAGCGTCCAGGAGAACATTCCACGTTGTGACGTGGAGCTCCTGTAGCTCAGTGGTTAGAGCACTCGCCTTACAAGAGTGAGACCTGTGTTTGAATCCAGGCAAATCAGAGCGAAACCTTGGGAAAGTTTCCTAAATTCACACGCCTAATAATAATCCCTCCAAAAAAAAACACAATAATAAAAATTGGTCATTTCAATCCACGGCTGTTTGTGGGGACACTGCTGTGCGCAAATGGCTGCTGCGTTTCGCCCACAATATACAGTCAATTCACTTTAGAGTATATTCTGTGAAGCGCTTTGAGACGTCTAGAAGACATGAAAAGCACAATATCAAATGCAAGGATTATTATTATGTCTCAAAGCACCTCACGGAGTCAACTAACAGCTAGAGGAGTGTGTGTGGGTCTGTTGGTGTGTGTAGGTGTGTGTCTGTGGGTGTGTACTGTATGTGTGTTGGGGGGGAATCTGGGGAGAGTCAGGGATGGGGTGGGCAGTGGGGGGAGGTGACCAAAGTGTAGCCGAGAGTATCGGTCTTCAGGTTTACATTAATTGTGGTGGGAGGGGGTCAGTGGGTCTCCAAGATGGAGATACTGATAGAGGGGCAGGAATGGTGGCAGATTGGGTGGAGGGGAGTGGAGGGGCGTGAAGCCGCCTGGTGTTTTAGTGAGTGGCTGGGGTGGGGGGCAGGAGGGGACATGCGGGGGTGGAGTGGGGAAAGGGGGAGGTTGATGGGTTTGGGGACCTGGTGCAGGAGTCAGGGAAATGGTGGGAATATTTTTAAAGTCATTATCTCAGACCATGGCTGTGAAGGCCCCACCTCCTCTGCTTTCTCTAATTACTGACCACTTCCTCCCCACGAGATCCCTGCTTCTCCCTGGATTATTCATGGCCACTCTATCACCAGCCGTTAATCTTCCCTCCTCGACTAGACGCTGGGGGTTGGGATCTCAAGGACTTTACATTTGCTTCAGTGGGAAATAGTTTTAATATTTCATTCAATTAATTTTTTATAAGGAAGTGAAACATATTTCAAGGAGCAGCAGAGGGAGGGGCAGGGAGAGGGGAGGGGCGGTGGCAGGGAGGGGCAGGGGCAGGGAGGGGCAGGGGCAGGGGAGGGGAGGGGCGGTGGCAGGGAGGGGCAGGGGCAGGGAGGGGCAGGGGCAGGGGAGGGGAGGGGCGGTGGCTGGGAGGGGCAGCGGGAGGGGAGGGGACTGGTGGTGGCAGGGATGGGCAGGGAGGGGCAGGGGCAGGGAGGGGCAGGGGCAGGGGAGGGGCAGGGGCAGGGAGGGGCAGGGGCAGGGGAGGGGCGGGGGCAGGGAGGGGCGGGGGCAGGGGTGGGGCAGGGGCAGGGGCAGGGAGGGTCAGGGAGAGGCAGAAATTGAAATCCATCAATTTGGCGGGGGGTGGTATTCAGGTATGTTGGCCGGCCAGTCTGTGACCTAGATTGTTTCACTTTTCACTTGATAAAAATTAAACATGAGGAAATAACAGAGATTAGATTGTTGCCAAAACCATGTCGGATTACTTTCTTCTGTACAATAACAACAACAACAACTAAATTGCATTTGGACAGAACAAAAACAGAAGTTGCTGGGGACTCTCAGCGGGTCAGGCAGCATCTATGGAGAAAAGAAATGTGAGTCAACGTTTCAGGTCCACGACCCTTCGTCAGAACCCAGGTCCCCTCCTCGCCTGTGACTGCGGGCACTGATTGTGGGCAATTTTGTTACCAATGTAATCAGATTCAGAGACCTGAAAGCAAAAGTGTTTCTGTCAGTCAGTGAATCATAAAGAAACGGATCAGAAACTCCCTGGACATTACCCAGTTGTGGGAAAGGCTGAGTGATGGACCAACAACAAAATTACATTTATACAGCGCCTTTCACGTTGGAAGGACGTCCCAAGGCGCTGATCAGTCAGGGGTCAGGACCCAAGCTTGGGGGGGTGGGGGAGGGTTAGGATGAAGGAGGGCAGAGAGGTACGAGGGCAATTGAAGTCAGGATCGAAGAGGAGGGTCTTGAGACCGGTCATAAAGGAGGCAAGGGAGGGAGCAAAGTCATTGTTACTGCAATCTCGCTGTTACATGATGATTAAGTAGTTAATGTGGTAATTACAGATCTTCAGGGCTATTAGGATTCAGAAGTTATAAAATTGCAAAATCACTGCATCCAGAATTTAAAAGATGTTCCTCATTCCATCTAATGTCTTTTCATTTACAGAGACTCTTAATTAATTACCTTCAGCACAGTTCCTGTTAATTAAACTGAAGAGGGTGATTAGCTTTAACCTGAAAATCAATTTAAATTGTAACAAAAAATGGCAAAGTTAATGTATGAGGAGGTCAGTTGTTCTTCATGTTGCTTTTGTTATGATGATTAACACCAACATGAAAATAGCCACACAGATTAAAAATAGTTCTTGAGCTGGACAGAGAGGGGGAGAGAGAGTGAGAGAGAGAGGAGAGAGAAATGCTCTCGGCCTGTACATTGTCCCATTCAACATAAGCAACCAACAAACATTGCTTCAGTTTGCATTTGAAATCCCACCACTAGATAGCGTGAGAGACTCAGGTGTCCCAGCCCAGAATGTGCTGAGTGACTGACCTCAGAGCTGGAGCCTGTGTCCCCACAAGTCACCTGAACCAGAACTAAAGAATTTGTTGGCGAAAGACGACCAAGGTCTATCTAGTTCTTCTTCTACCATCCTGGCCGTCACTTGACCTCCCATGTCCCAAACTAATCACTGTATCCTGAGGTATTATTTTATTTTCTAGCAGAAATCTATTTAATTTGTTCTTGGAAATGACATTTTCTGCTTCCCTTGTCTCCCTCTGGAGCCTGTTCCATTACTCACTCACTGAAGTAGTATTTTCGCAGATTTGTACTGAATTTACCGCCCTTCAATCGCTGTGTCTCTGGCTCTACTGTTCACTACAACTCATTACTTTCTTGATAAATTCAAATAATTTGTTTAATAATTATGATAGCTGATTTGCCCTCAGTCTTTAGAGCCATGTTAGGTAGTGCCTTGGGATGTCCTTCTGACGTGAAAGGTGCTATACAAGTGTAAATTTGTATTGTATTTAGCAATTAATGGAATGGTGGGAAATGCTTACTGTTGTAGTTATCTCCCAGCCTTACAGAATGTTCTGGTTAATTATCCCATTAACAATTCCGATAGTCCAGGGAAACAATGAACAGAACAATGTCAGAATGAGATTGCTTGTTGTGTATTTTGGCCGTGCTTCACACACAGCCCAAACATTGTGTTTTGAGGAGGGTTAAGGTGAGTGGAGGAGCGGCTAATGGTAGACAGGGAGGCAGAGGAAGCAAACAACCACAACAACTGCAAGTTGGAGTAAAAGGTTAGCAGACCGATGAAAGCAGCCACAGGAAGCCTTGTGCACCTCCTTCCATAGATGGTCAGAAAATCAGCGCCTGGCATCATTTGTGGAGTACTGTAGCTCAGTGGTTAGAGCACTTGGCTTGCAGCAACAACAACAAAATTATATTTATAGAGCGCCTTTCACGTCGGGAGGATGTCCCAAGGCGCTGCAAGTGAGAGACGTGGTTCAATCCTCAGTAGGGCAAAACCTTCGGCAAGTTGCTTTACTCCACATCCCTGATAATAATCCCTCACAATAATAAATTGGTCATTTTCAATCCACGCCTGTTTGTGGACTGCTGCTGTGCGCAATTGGCTGCCCCTTTTCGCCCACATGTATACAGTCAGTTCATTTTACAGTATATTCTGAGATATCTGGAAGAGGGGGAAACGTATTGTATTAAATGGAGTATTATTATTACCACCAATGTTTCTAACCTGCCATTGTCCTCAAAATAGCCTGGCTGACCTCGCAATGTTCAGCTTGTTCTCAGCCACATCAGCAATAAAATGTGTGTCTCTGTGTCTGACATTAAATGTGAGCGAGAGACACACAGACACACATTCCCACAAGATTCCTTCAATATATCCATCTCTATCTAATAATCCTGGCTGTCACTGTTCACAATGATCGGTTCTATTCTCTCCCGCTGCGCACTAGCAATACAAAGCCTAACAAATGTTCCAATTATATCTGCATTGATTTCTCAGTCTTTACTCTACAAATATAATCAAGTGCTTCTGTATCTAATTTCCATTTATCTTTTGTGAGCTGGAAGCTGAGCTGTTTGAGGCGCGACTGACGGATGGACGGACGGACGATGTTCCCTGTATTTAGTTACCATGTACACATGGTAACTGTTACCACCAACGCCAGACCTATTGAGCTGCAATGTTGCGGCAGAACTCGGCTGTGACACTCTCTACTGCTGGAGTGCAGCTCCAGGATTTAATCTGGATTGATGATTCTACACCTCAGCAGCTCAGCCTTACTTAACACTTGCCTCGACCACGCCAGGCCCTGGCGAGAGGGCATCAGGCCCTGGCTATAGAGAGGTTCACAGAGACTGTTCCTTTGCCCGTTGGTTTACATGTTTGATTTATTTTCCAATAAATTATCTCGCTGTGGAACACAAATGGATTCTGGTAAATCTATTTCAACCTGTCCTCAAAGATGGATTGTAACGGGAGCTCAGATCATTTGTCTCCTCAGATCCACTGGCCAAGGTGGAGCCCCACAATCCTCAAAATATTGTCTGATGTTATTTTCTGAATGTCACATTGTAAGTCAGGCCCTGCAATAGTGTGAGCTGCGTGTGACAGAGTGAGCTGTGTCTGTGAGCTGTGTGTGACAGAGTGAGCTGTGTCTGTGAGCTGTGTGTGACAGAGTGAGCTGTGTGTGACAGAGTGAGCTGTGTGTGTTACTGTGAGCTGTGTGTGACACTATGAGCTGTGTGTGATGGTGTGAGTTTTGTGTGATAATGTCTGTCAAACTCCTAACTTTCTACAGTTGAATGTCAACAAGGCAGAGGCTCTACTGATTGCCTCGGGTCAGCGCCTTCACACCTCAGGCACTGGCAGCATCACCCTCCATGGTTGCACACTCAACCTCACCAAGCCAATCAGAAACCTAGGTGTCTTCTCGATCTTCAACTCTCTTTCCTCCCTCACATCCCAGCAATGACCTGCCTCTGCCTTCCCTTATCTCTGCATAGCTCGACTCCGCCATTATCTCACCCCAAAGGCCACTGAAACCCTCATTCATGCCTTCATTGGATCCCTGCTTGTCGGCCTTCCCAATTCCTCCCTTGCCCCACCCTACAGCTGCGACCTCTTAATCCCCTCCGCTCAGCAGGCTCTGGCCTGCTCCACATCCCCGGACCCACCTGCCCACCATCCGCGGATGAGCCTTCAGCCACTCTGCTACCAACCTCTGGAACTTCATCCCTCTGCCTCGCCCACTCCCTGGCCTCCTTCAAGTCCTGCTTAAGACTCTCCTCTTCAACATTCCCATTGATCACCCCAAATCCCCCCCTTTCTATCCATCCTCCCTGCCCCGACCCCAGCTCAAGTCTGAAGCAATGTCTGTGGAGCGCCTTGGGATGTCCTCCTGACATGAAAGGCACTATAAGAACATAAGAATTAGGAGCAGGACTAGGCCATTCGGCCCTTCGAGCCTGCTCCGCCATTCAATAAGATCATGGCTGATCTTCTCACCTAACTTTGATTACCTGCCCTATCCCCATATCCCCTGATCCCTCTATTGTTCAAGACTCTATCAGACACTATACAAGTGTAGTTTTGTTGTTGTTGTTGAAAGGATCGATTGATTGTTCATTGTTAAGGGTTAAATGATTCTGGCTGTAGTTTGAAGCGCTTTGAGAGAAAAGTCAAACATCCACAATACTGAATGAACAACCGACCCCACATTGTGGTTTGTGTGTGACTGTGTGGTGTGTGACTGTGTGTCGTGTGTGTGACTGTGGTGTGTGTGTGAGTGTGGTGTGTGTTTGTGTGGTGTGTGTGTGACTATGTGTTGTGTGTGTGACTGTGTGGCGTGTGTGAGTGACTGTGTGACTTACTGAGGCAGGTTTGTATATCATTGAGCATGTGCTATAGGTGTAGAATAAGTGTAATATTGAGGATGTGCTGTGAGTGTGGAGTCCTGTAGCTCAGTGTTAGAGCCCTCGCCTCGCATGGGAGAGGATCTGGTTTTGATTCGCGGAAGGGCAAAACGTTGGGAAAATTAGCTTGCAGTCAGTGTGTTGTTAGTCGATGGCGAATCGCTTTTCGGGGAATAATAGTCCATCAAATAAAAACTTAAATCATTTGGCTGCTGTTTGTGGTACGCTGCTGTGCACAGTTGGCTGATAAGGGGCTAAATCAACTGCAAGGATTATTATTATTCTAAACTCCAACAACAACAACAAATTGCAGTTATATCCTCTCAGCATGAGGTGGCACAATGTGTGAGGGTCTAACACAGTGAGGGACAGTGTGTGTGTGTGTGTGTCTGACAACAATAACAACAACAAAATTACATTTTTAGAGCGCTCTTCACGTTGGGAGGATCTCCCAAGGCACTGGACAGTCAGGTCAGGACCCGAGAAGGGGAAGGGGCAGTGTAGAGGGGAGGGACAGTTAGGAGGGGAGGGAAAGACACAGTAAGGGACACAGTAATTCTATGCCATTTCTGTCAACAGTGTGACCCCCACCATAAAACATATATTCCCCTCCCCTCTCAGCATTTTGAAGTGTCCGTTCCCTCCATGACTTCCTGGTTCATTCCTCCATTAACATCAACTGTCACTTCCCTTCTCCCGGGACCCTTCCATGCCAGCCCAGGAGATGCGAATACCTGCTCTTTCATCTCTTCCCAGACCACTTCTAAAGGCCCCGTTTTTATGTGAGATTGCGTTTTACATGTACTGCCACCAATGTAGTACATACTGCATGTTGCATCCACTGCTCACGCTGTGGTCTCCTCTACATTGAGGAGACCAAACACAGGTTGGGTGATCGATTTGCCGAACACCTCCGTTCTGTCGGCAAATACAACCCGGACTCACGATTTTGTGCCATTTTAACTTTCCTTCGCACTCGCAGTCTGACCTCTCCATCCACAGTCACCTGCTCACCTGCACGGTCACTTCCAATAAAACCGCAGCGCAAGCTCGAGGAACATCACCTTATCCATCTGCTGGGACCTTACAGCCCTCTGGCCATAATATTGATTTCAACAACTTCAGGCCATAACAGCTCACCTTCCCCCTCTTCTGCGATTATCTGATCTGCCTGTTATTTGGCAATTTCGCCCCCTTTTTGTTTCATAACATTAACACCTCTTTAACCCCTCATCTCCTGCCCTCTACCTCATTTTCTCCTTTGTCTCCCTCGTCCTGCCTCTCCCCTCTCTGTTAATCCTTAAAAGCCTCTCCCTCCCAACATGCCCCAGTTCTGACTAAGGGTTGTGGACCCAAAATGTTGACTCACTTTTCCTCTCTCCGTGGATGCTGCCTGACCTGCTGAGTGTTCCCAGCGACTTTGGTTTTGGTTTCAGATTTCCAGTATCCGCAGTATTTTGCATTTTGTACAGTGAGGGACAGTGTGTGTGTGTGTGTGAATAAGTGATTAACATGATAATCTTTTAAACTAAATAATAAACCTGACTGGGAAGAGTGAGTGAGATGTTAGAATCTGCCAGTGTTACAGCATCACTAAATCACTCTGGATCACACACTAGTCGTATCAACTGATATTAATTCATGACCCTTGGACTAAGTTACTCCTGTCAGACACTTTGTCCAATCAAGTCACAGTTTAAACACAGATAGAGTCCGACACCATGAAAAATTTAAATGGTAAACATATACAAAAAGGGGCAGAAGGACAAACCTGGGAACTCCAGGCCAGTCAGTCTAACATCAGTAGTGGGGAAACTTCTAGAGATTATAATCAGGTTCAAGACAGATCTTCACAAAGAAAGATATAGGTTAATAAAGGACAGTCAGTACGGATCTCCTAAAGATCTACTAAAGATCGTCAGGCAAATCTTGCCTGACGAATCTGATAGACTTTTTTGATGAGGTAATGGAATGGGTGGATGAGGGTAGTGCAGTTGATGTAGTTTATATGGACTTTCAAAAGGCATTTGACAAAGTGCTACATGAAAAGCTTATAAAGAAAATAGAGGCCTACAGCATTAAAGGCATAGTGGCAGCATGGATCCAGAACTGGCTGGGAGACAGAAAGCAGAGAGTTGTAGTGAACGGTTGTTTTTCTGACTGGAGGGAAGTGTACAGTGGTGTCCCCCAGGGATCGGTATTGGGACCACTGCTCTTTTTAATTTATATTAATGATCTGGACTTGCGTATAGGGAATATACCATTTCGAAGTTTGCAGATGACACAAAGTTAGGAAAAATAGTAATTAGTGAGGAGGATAGTAGCCATCTGCAAGAAGATTAGACCGAATGGTGAAATGGGCAGACACATGGCAGATGAAGTTTAACGTAGAGAAATGTGAAGTGATGCATTTTGGGAGGAGAAATGAGGAGAGGAAATATTGGCTGGGTAGTGCAATTTTAAGGGGTGTGAAGGAACAGAGAGACCTGGGAGTTTGTGTGAGTGATTCTTTGAAGGTGGCAGGATAGGTAGACAAGGTTATCAAAAAAGCATACGGTATACTAAGCTTTATAAATAGGGGCATAGAGTACAAAAGTTAGGAAGTTCTGACTAAACTCTATAAAACTTTGGTTAGGCCTCAGCTAGAGCACTGTGTTCAATTCTGGTCACCACACTTTAGGAAGAATGTTAAGGCATTGGAAAGGATGCAGAGGAGATTTACTAGGATGGTACCATGAGTGAGGGACTTCAACTATGAGGAAAGGCTAGAGTGGTCACAGATTTAAAATAGTTTCAAAAAGAAGCAGAGGGGAGCTGAGGAGAATTTTTTTCACTCAGCAAATTGTTCGAATCTGGAATGCATTGCCTGAAAAGGTGGTGGAGGCCGATTTGATAACAACTTTTAAAAGAGAGGTAGACATTTATTTTGGGAGGACGGGTTTGCGAGGGTACGGGGAGAGAGAGCTGGGAGTGGGATTAAATTGCTCTTTTTAAAGAGCCGGCACAGACTTGATGGGCCAAATGGCCTCCTTTTATGCCGTAAGATTCTACAATTCTATGAGAAGCCACTTTGCCAATATTCCAGAATTTTCCACCAGACTTAGGACAGAGGGATTATGATAAGTAAGGAAACTTGCCCAAGGTTTTGGGAACTGGGAATCGAACCCAAGTTTCTTGCTTGGAAGGCAAGTGCTCTACCCACTGAGCTACCGGACTTCACAAACATGACATCCAACGTGGGGATTAATCAAACATTAATAAATTCCTGCTGACGATTGTAGGCAGAATTAAATTTGATGAAAATCCAACAAGAAAGAAAAGTAAGAATGAAATGCGGAGATATTATTAGGCTCTACCAGCCCCAGCATCTGTACTTGCCACCCACCCAGTCACAAGGGCCAGCAGCTCAGATAAAAGGAAACAGCTAATTAGCTGGAGCTTTCCGTAATGCCGCCATGACCTTTCTAACAGTTACATATTCATCCTTTAAAAACCTTATTAAAGGGTAACGACAAGACATCATCTATCATTGGGACACATACCAGCCTCTGTAATCAACAGCCTGGCTACACACACTGCCCACAGCCTGGCTACACACAGCCAGGCTACACACACTTTCCGCAGCCTGGCTACTCACAGCCAGCCTACCTATGGTTACCGCTCGATAGTCCAAAGGTTCGTTAGTTCGAAGGTTCATTAGTCCGAAGGTTCGTTAGTCCGAAGCTTCCCCTAATCCTAACCGTAACTCTAACCCTAACCCTAACCCCAACCCCAACCCTAAACTTTGGACTAACGAACCTTCGGACTATCGCACCAAATGTTCGGATTAACAAACTTTATTTCATTGTCGGTTTGGACTATCGAACGGTAACCACGGTAACCGCCCCAGGTATAGGAAATTTGTGTGTTCGGACTATCAAACCTTCAGACTATCGAACCTTCGGACTATCGATTGCCCCCCGCTACCCACAGCCTGGCTACCCACAGTACCCACAGCCTGGCTACACACTACACATAGCCTGGGTACACACGACCTGGATACACACACTACCCACAGCCTAATCATCAGTGGTCAGACACAGAACATTTTTATTTCCCTCTTGCAGACTCATTAAAGTGAAACAAATGCGACCAGCTAACTCTGGCACTGGCTAACACTGGCTAACAGTCCTGTAGCTCAGTGGTTAGACCACTGACCTCGCAAGTGAGAGACCTGGATTTGATTCTGGACAAGGGCAAAACCACAGTGGGAAACCGTGAGGCAGAGCAAACATGATCCAAAGGCATGGTGGAAACCAAGAAACCTGTGAAAGAGAGCGGGGAAGGTGAAGCTGGGCGGTGAGAGGAGAGGAGAGCTTGGGGGACTAGATGGAGAGACCATCAAAAGTGGAGGGAACCCCCAGCACCGAGGCCAGCAGGGTGGGGTGGAGGGATGGTGTAAGTGGAGCAGGAAGAGATGCAAAGGATTGCAAGGTCCTTTTATGTAGAACATAACTGTGAGAAGTCCATAAGGAGCACAGCCTCTTGGGATTTCCTGTCTGCCCTCACTGAGGTGCTGGATCGGGGGAGTTGGGAACATCTAGACTGGCCACTCTTTATGGAAGAGTTGACCAGGACAGTAGGGTTCTACTTGGTTCTGTGGGAGGAGATAGAGCTGGACCTGCTGGCAGTTTACAACAATATGTTTGTAGAGGAGATTATAGTGGATGTGATAAGGAAAGGCAACATCACACTGGGAATCAATCCCACAGGGTCCACAGAGTTCGTGGACAGGGATATTTCTCCTGTACTGTTTTCAAGTGTGGAGATGGGTCGGTAAACGCCTGCTGCAGACTAGTGCAGGAGAGAGTCAGGGATATGTCACAAGGAAAATGCTGGAGATGGGCTTGGCGGAGGCTAAGGACTGATGGTGCAGAGTGATAGCTCGGCAGAATACTTGTGCTCAGGGAAGGTTTGTAGACGGACACTGGACCTGTTCCAAACTGTGATGTGTTTGGGTGGGGAAAACGTCTCTCCCCACAAAGGGGGTGGGGGGGAGCAACGGAGTGGGGATGTTGTCCTGCCATTCGATCAGGGAGGGAAGGCAGAGCTGGCAATAGCCCAAAGTGTCACTGCTTCCTGTAAATAAAGGCAGCAGAGTAGAGGAGCGAGGAGGCCCTGGTACCTGCACAGGAGGAGAGTGAGAGATGGGTGTGTCCAGCTCATGCTAACAGGCACTTCTTTGAGAAATATTGATTTTGAAGGAGATGCTTTTTTGGGTCTGTTGTGGGTGTGTTTTATCTTCCAAGAGGCAAGTGCGATATTTATAGAATTACTTGGAAAACAAAAGGATGAGTTGTCACGGTTTTGAAATGTGTTTTTCTGTGTGAAGGGTTTTGTGTTCTGTGATGAATGTGTTTTAATCTTAATATTATATGAGGAAAGCTGAATATGTTTGAAATATCTACCAAATAAATATATGTTTGTTTTAAAAAAGTGAGCTAGAATAAAAGCGTCTTCTACACATTGTTGAGAATGTAACACAGTGTGAGAAGTGAAAACTGATTTTGAAAACACTACAAGATTACACAGGAAAGAGACCAAAAGACAAATTGAGTGTTGGAGAAGCAGAGCCAGATACAGGGACAAGATACTGTATCTTCAAATTCGGTGACATTGAGCTAGAAGGTAACTTAAGACACACTTGGCAAAGATTTGAATGGGATTTTGAGATATGTGCATTATAACAACACAATACAAAATGACACTTGTATAGCGCCTATCGCATCAGGAGGACATCCCAAGGCGCTGAAATGCAGCGATC
This sequence comes from Hydrolagus colliei, assembly GCA_035084275.1. Taxonomy (NCBI): domain Eukaryota; kingdom Metazoa; phylum Chordata; class Chondrichthyes; order Chimaeriformes; family Chimaeridae; genus Hydrolagus; species Hydrolagus colliei. The sequence continues at coordinate 1,718,956 of CM068764.1, read as the reverse complement.
GGCTATTTTCCTGAATGTGGCAGGAGAAGAAGTGAGGAATTACTTTGTCATCACAGAGAAAGATATGGATTTGCCATTAAATGAGATATAAAGGACATGTGATCAGATGATAAATGCAAGGATTGTTGTGTGGGAAAGATGCTGTGGATATAACAATGTCACAGTAGACAGATACAGATTTAGAACAAGGAAACCAGGGCCTATGCAATCGTTTCATCAATACTGTGCAGTATTACAATCACTAATTACATGTAATTATGGAGCATTAAGAGAAGAGATGGTCAAAGACCAAATTGTGATAGGATTGAAAAATAATAAAATACGCAGCCAGCTCTTGGAAGAAGAGACTTTAATGCTGCAGAAAGCTCTGCTAATTATGGATATATAGAAATAACATCCAAAGCACATCCAAGGGACATTGATAGAAATGCAGAAGAGAAAATGGAAATTGATGAATTAGCTGAATGAAGAAGCTGGGATAACTCAGTTGAGGAATATGGAGTCCTCTCGACGTGAAAGGCGCTATATAAATGTAAGTTTTGTTTGTTTGTTGTACGGAGACTGTACAGGAATAAAAATCAAACAAATATAGAGTAAACCAGGAAAGTGAATCCTTTACGGAGATGTTCAGGAAGAGTGTTATTTGTGTCATTAGTCTGGGAAATACACAGGATATACAGAAGTGGACAAGGAGACCCCAAAAGGAGTTATGGCAGAGGAACCCAACAACAACAACAAAATTACACTTGTATAGCACTTCAGGAGGATTTCCCAAGGGGCTGGACAGTCATTGTTTTAGACATAAGCTGGGGTCAGGGATGGGGAGGGTGGAGGGAAAAGGGGGAATTTGGGGTGACCGATCGAACCGTCAAAGAGGAGGGTCTTGAGGTGAGACTTGAAGGAGGCCGGGGAGGGGGTGAGATGGAGGGACTGCGGGATAGAGTTCCAGAGGTTGGGGCCATTGGCTGAAGGCTCGCCCGCCAATGGATGGGCGGTTGGGTTGGGCGACGTGTATTAGGCCAGAGGTTGCCGGCAGGTTGGTAGGGGGTTAGGAGGTTGCAGGGGCGGCTCAAAGAACTGGCACAGACTAGATGGGCTGAATGGCCTCCTTTTGTGCTGTAAAATTCTATGATTCTATGTCTGATAGGTAGTGGTCCTGGAGTTGAGGGTAAAAGTAGAAAGGTAGAGTTGTATGTCATCCATTGACCCCAGCACCGTGGGAAGTCCTTCCGATGTGAAATAAATGTAATTGTGTTGTTGTTGCTGCGAATGATGTCACCAAGTGGAAGCAAGTAGATGTTAAAAAGTAGTGGGCCAAGGACAGTGGCCTGGGGGACGCTACAGACGACAGTACGGGGACTGGAAGAGAAGTCGTTGGAGGTGACAAAGTGGAGATGGTGAGAAAGGTAGGAGTCGAACTAGGGGAGGGCAGGGCCATGAAGAAAACAAAAAGAAACCCAGGAGAAAAGGCGTACAGGACAAAACACATACCGAAGCAAATAACGCAGAGAACAACACAACAACAACTTCAATTTATATAGCGCCAGACGGAGTTCTAGAGAACTAGAACAGAGCAAATAAAATCAGGCAATAATAATAATCCTTGCATTTTGATATGGTGCTTTTCACGTCTTGTAGACGTCTCAAAACGCTTCACAGAATATACTGAAAAGTGAATTGACTGTGTGTTTATGGGCATAACACGGCAGCCAATTGCGCACAGCAGCGTCCCACAAACAGTGGTGGATTGAAATGACCATTTAAAAAAAAAAATTCAGTATCATACAATTCGGACAAGGAATCCAGAGGGACTGAACAAGAAGAGGAGTTATACTATTGATGAAATAAGATTCATATAGAAAAGAGAAAAAGGAGTGGATGATATCTCTTGGTGTACAGAAGAAAGAAAATAATTAAGGTGTATCCAAATACAGGAGCTCAGGCCAGTGTAATGTTGTTAGAAGAGTGTATACAGCTGGAGATCCCAATAAAGACAAATAGTAACAGGATAAAAGCAGATTACTGGGCTATCAGAAAGCAGAGATAGAGGCAGGGGTAGTGTTAGGTTCAGAAATTTAGACAATCTGTAGCTAGAAAATAGTCAGTCAAAAACAAGTAAGTAGGCATAGCAAAAACGATTTATTGAACTACATGCATATAAGTCATCAATTAGTCTCATATGCCCATAGGGTCAGTTGTCTCTAAGGCAGACAAAAGACCTCGTGTCCAGCGTTTTCACATCTTTTATACAGAAAAAGAGATATATCTTGAGAAAGAATTTTTAGTACAGTACCTCCATAACCCAACAGACCCCACCTTGAGAGTGAGAAAATACAATTTTTTGATCTCTCACAACCGAACTACGCCTGTATTAATTTAGCAAGTTGTAAATCCCTTTTGTATCATTCTTGCGCAGCCCTCGGTGTAAATAGCATGTAAGCAGAAAAGTATAAAACCATAAGACATTATAAAATCACAAAAACATAAGACATGAGAAGTACAGTTCAGAGCAAGACATGTGTAGTACAGTTCAGTACAATTAATTAAGCAGATTGATACAGTGGCTGTGATTAGGAATTGACTTTTTTTAAAAACGTAGTACAGTTTGTGTTGATTGTAGAATATCTCCTTTTTTTTCCAAGATCGGTTAGACTTGTCTTCTTTGTTCTCAAACTCAGACCTTTTTGGTCACGCATCCAAATCTGTAGTGAGAAATTCAACAGCTCGTTTTGACCATTCACTGGTAAAATGTCCTCGAAAGTCCATAGAGTCCGTTTTGTTTCAGCAAACAAGTCCATGAGTCTTTAGAATTTCCTTTTTTGGTCAATGTAAGACAAGACCAGAATGTCCAGTTCCCACCTCGAGTGGGTCAAACTGATTACCATCATCATTATCAAAATCTTCACAATTCCCTTTTACCTCAGCCACCACATCAATCGTTGCAACTTATTTTAGCATCTGTAATTACAGCACATCATTATCAATGATATCATTATAAACATAAACAGTACAGCCACAACAATTTTCCCTTTTGGACATGTCATCCCTCCCTGCGGGTTGTTCTGTAAACATGTGAGACACTTCTTACACAAAAAAAAATTTGTATAAGAAGTTTATATATCTGCTGTTTACCATAGAAACCATCGCTCCTTTTGAGACATGACATTTACCATGGCTCAATTCAGCCGCTATGGGAAACAATGCTTTTGGTAATACTGGTAATTCATCCGGCCCTATCCACAACCCCTCAGCTGTTTTGGTGCATTTATGGTTTTCCCACATGCGTATCTCTGGTGATTTTGCTTCACCTTGCATTTCTCATATGGCTGCAGTAAATTTTAACTTCCATTCATTAGTTGCGGCTTGTGCCGCCTCCACCTGGTCTTTCCCTTTCTTTACTTTTTCCTTCAATCCTTCTCTATGTCGCTAGTCCTACTTTCTTGCATATCCTATCTTCATACTTACTCACCCACTGCCTAAAAGCTTGCCTTTGTTTTTCCTCTCTGCCCTTCTTTGGACTCATTTCACACCATATAAGTCTAAGCCTAACGTTACCCTGACCTCCTGGCTCGTACGACCCGTCGGAAATATTCTGCGTATTCCCGTCGCTGTCTCTGTCTGGGCTCAACCTTCTGATAACCCCTCAAGACCCTTAGGAATATGTATTTTCCGTTGACACAACCCTTTCTGAGATCCTTTGCTAACGTTTCTTATACTTATTTATCACAAACAATACAACACACAAAGGCTTCAACAATTAGACGCAGTTTCTTCCTAACTTATGTGAGAGCTGATTATCCTGCTCCAACAACATACAAACAGTTAAATCACCAGGACTGTATATCATTATTAACAATCATAAGTAAAAACATTCAGTTAATATAAGTTTGATTGCCACAAGTTAAATTTATCCATATTTAATTTTTACAAACATCTCAATTAACTTAAGTGAAGGAGAGGAGAATATGCGTCTCTCAATGGGAGTCGCTCTTGTCCTCTTACAACACACACATCGGGTGCGTCACAATCGCTTATTCACTAAGACACTTATACTGTATATTACTTAAGTGAAGGAGAGGAGAATATGCGTCTCTCAATGGGAGTCGCTCTTATCCTCTTACAACACACACACAACCTCCTTTGCTATTCCCACTATACATTGTTTTTGACAGTCTCTTTTCCGACAAAAAAAACTTTAATGATCCAATTTCGGGAAATCCCGTCACTCACCCCACTCTTCTCCGGACCGCTCCAGGCGACTAAGATCCTCCTCGATCCTCCGTCCAGTTATCCCAAATGATAACCTTGTCCTTACGGGTCCCTTCACCCTTACGGCGACACCTGCCTCTGACAGTCCCCCTGCAGACCTAACCTGGAGCTTGCCTCGCCGAGTGGTCGGAGATTTAGGGAAGTCCCGTCACTCACTCCACTTGGGAAATCCCGTCACACACTCCACTCTGCTCCAGGCGACTAAGATCCTCTTCGATCCTCCGTCCAGTTATCCCAATGATAACCTTGTCGTTACGAGTCCCTTTACCCTTAAGAATGCAACCTGCCTCTGACAGTCCCCCTGCAGACCTAACCCGGAGCTTGCACCGCTGAGTGGTTGGAGCTGTTGGGATCCCGGACGAGCCCCCAAATGTTAGGTTCAGAAATTTAGACAATCTGTAGCTAGAAAATAGTCAGTCAAAAACAAGTAAGTAGGCATAGCAAAAACGATTTATTCAACTACATGCATATAAGTCATCAATTAGTCTCATATGCCCATAGGGTCAGTTGTCTCTAAGGCAGACAAAAGACCTCGTGTCCAGCGTTTTCACATCTTTTATACAGAAAAAGAGATATATCTTGAGAAAGGGGTAGTCCCTTTCTTAAACCAATTACAATACAGTCACGTACATATCTTGAAACTGAAAATTACTAGCCCAAACTGCCTTTTTGCCTCCTGCACAATTCGTTCGTTTCACACAGTTTTATTATTCTCGCTTATCTCTTCTGTCGTACCCAAGGCCGTCTCTGCAGATCACAACCAAGGCTGCAGTTTTCACAGAAGAGACAATAGAGAAGTCAACAATCGAACTAATCTGATTTCGATTATGGCTTTGCAAACAAGTATTAGTAAAGCATTCTATTTAATTAAAACATCTATCAGACTCACATGCTGCCACCAAACAAGTTTCTTGAAAATATAACATAACCATTTTCTCCTCTAACAGTAGACTAGCTGTACAAGTGGTGCTCTAAGATAAAGCATTGTATAGTATTTCACATTATAAAATTGAAAGTCGATACTCTAGTCGCACTAAAGATATAGTTGAAATGGCATTGCTGTAAAAAATTCAGAGTGTGGAGGCAGAACACTACAAACAAAATGAAAACGGAAGAAATACTGAAAGATTATCAGCAAGTTTTGGGGAAAAAAGGGATTGATAAAAGGTGAATACTGTACACAAAAAGATTACACGAAACAGTAAAACCAGTGAAATTGCCGCTTAGGAGAGTGTCAGAAGCATCGCAAAAAAATTAAAAGAAACTTGAGATAAAACAGAAAAAGACCAAGTAATAATATCAGTAGACAAACCCACTGATAGGGAAATTCTGTGGGGATTGTAGAAAACCCCCCACAAATCATTCAGAGTACAGTTTCGATCCACAAAATTGAACAAAGCAATAAAATACGCGATACCTACTGTAGAGGATAATCACGCGCTGTTGCTGCCAAATGTTTCTTGACATTATGACTGTTCATCCGGGTATTGCCAGGTCAAACTGTCAGAGGAAAGTACATACCAGACAACATTTATGACGCCTTACGGGAGATATTGCTTCCACGGAATGCCATTCAGCATCAAATCAGCTGAAGAGGTTTATCAGAAAAAGCTGCCACAACTAATGGAATGAATACTAGGGGCGATAAACTATATTGATGACATCTTAATATATGGATGAACAAGAAAGGAACATGATGAAAGTTTGGAGCAGGTACTGAAACAATGATTGCAGAAAAATATAAAATTGAACAAGAAAAAAGCTGGATTGCTGTAAATATTTGGAATTTGAGGAGGAGTTAAAAATAGCAACAAAAAGTGACTGCAAACTCAGAAATGCCTGCACCTACAGATAAGAAAGCAGTAAACAGACTGATGGGAATGGTGAATTGGGTGGTGAGATTTATTCACCAAGTTACTGAAGTGATGGAGTCTATAACAGCGCTCCGAGACGCAGTCCGGTGTGGAGGGCGCTATATAAATCGAAGTTGTGGTTGTTGTTGTTGTTAACAGCTTGTCAAAGAAAACAGAGAAAAGACTCAGCAATAAGTGTTCAATAAAATAGTCCATATCAACAGCGCCAGTATTGAAATGTCATGATGGAAGTGCATCGGTGAATGGAACATAACTGTGAATGGAAGTCAGTCAGGAATAGGAGGAAAGGAGGAAAAATCATAGCATATGAAAGATTCAAGCAATATTTATTTTGGGAAAAAGTGATCATAGAAAATGATCACAAACCATTCGAGGCCATTCTGAGGAAAGAGTTGAATGAGACTGCAGCAAGACTACACACAATGAGAGACGGCTGCAGAGACATATGGCGTCGAATTTCAGTACAAGCCTCGGAAAACACAATATATGACAAACACACAAAGTCAAGCCATCAGTCACAGAGGCTAATGAAGAGGATGAGTAACTAGAGAAAGAAATAGAATTCCAGGAATGGGAAATAGCAAAGGCAGAAAGACATGAGAAGGAGATTGGAGAAGCAAACAAAAGAGATAGGATAGTAAGGCAATTCAGACAACACTGAGGTAGGTTTGATCTAAAAACAGGAGAGAGGCCTGGCCATATTGAGAATACAGACATGAAATATACCAACATAAAGGCATCATATATCGAGGAGATAGAATAATTATACAAAAAGTATTGGGAAACTTATATGAAAGACATTGAAGAATAAAAAAATTAAAAAGAAGAACGAGAGGAGTTGTGTTTTGGTCAGAAATAAATGATCAAATAAAGGACTAGACTGGAGAATGTGAAATGTGTGTCAGGTAGCAAAAGTGGGAAAGACACGATCCAATGGTATAGCTCAAGAAACCAATAAAGTCTGGACCAAAATAGGAACTGACTTGTTTTATTATAATAACAAACACTACTTGTTGATAATAGAGGTGTAGTGAATATACAGTTAAATGGCATAACATCCAAAACTATACTGGAAAAACCAAGGGAATCTGCCTGGCATACCAACAGAGATAATTAATGACAATGGGCCCCAATTTTTAAGGAAGGAATACAAGACATTCACAAGACAACTGGAAATAAACCACAAAACAACTTCACTAGGGTTTCCCCACAACAATGGTCTGGTGGAACAAGAAATGCAAACCAGAGAGAAAAAGTGGAAGAAGATCAACAAAGCGGAGGCAGATAGGCACCTCTCAACTCTGTCCTTTAGAGAAATACACCGAGAGGTGCTGAGGGACATTCACCAACACAGTACTGATGTTAAGAATGTTAAAAGATTAGTTAATATTGGAAGATAAAATTGAGACGCACATACAGCACAAGAGAAATGGAAGGAAACCACAAAGTGAACCAGGTAAAGAGAAAACATTTCCAGGAGAGAGAAAATCTGGTCCTGGAAGAAAACCCCCAAAACAGAAGGTTGGACAAAAGAAAAATTTGGAATTGAACAAGACAGTGTGAAAAAAATAAACCAAATAGAGAAAGATGTTGGATAAATAAGTGTAAATTGTGGTGTTTCTGCAATGAATACGTCTCCTCAAGGTCTGGAAAAGTTGTGAGGTAAGACACCTCTGGGACACAAGATAAGGAGACAAGGAAGGGGACAGTGGAAGAAGGGACAGCATGCCATGAAAGACAACAAGGTAGACACAGTAATGAGGAAGTGCAGAACCATTGATATGGAAGACAAGTGATGGCGGTGAGGTACAAAGGGTTGATGGAGATCTGAGGGACAATAACTAAAAAAGACGCATTCCTTTGAACTTGATCAAAGAGTTTGGCAGTTAGTTGGACAAAGGTCAATTAACGGATTCTTAGGGGGTCCAGTTCCAATAGGAGAAATTGGTTGCTGTCCTGATGTTGCAAAAACTGGACAAAATAGGAAGGTCAAGGGGTAAAAACACAAGAAACGGAGAAGCAAAACAGAAGCAAGCGACATAGGAAAGACAACAACAACAAAATTGCACTGATATAGCGCCTTTCACGTCGGGAGGATGTCCCAGAGCGCTGAACAGTCTGGTCAGGACCCGAGCGGGTGGTGGCAGGGGGTGGGGCGGGGAGGGGGGATGGGGGGTGGGGGAGGGTCGAAGTAGGGGGAAGGCGAAGGACACAGAGAAGACTCAGAGATGAGACGCAGAGAAGCGACACAGAAACTAATACAGAAACCATCACAGAAACTATAATTTCAACGATCGATAACGATTCCTCAATCAAGAAAAGAACGAAACAACCAGCAGGAGAGTTAGAGGTCAGTCTAGTAGGAAGACAGTACACAGTGGATCAGCGAGCTAACGGTCAGAAGAGGATAGGTCTGGTTGTTTGGGGGTTGTGTGGTCAGTCGACACCAAAAGCCAGAGTATCAAAGACTTGTGCTGCTGAGAGAGTCCACCTGTTGTGCGATCAGCCGGTAGCCTGGACAATAGACGTAAAAAGTTAAGTGGCAGAAGTGAGAGAAAAAGAGAAGCCTATGTCGACCGTCAAGCAAACCATCAACCCAACCACCGAACCAAAGTCACAGCCTGACTTGAGAGAGAGCAAGAGAGACACACAGAAATCAAGGAAAAGGCAAACGGGCAGAGCAGAGATTAAAGAGACCGATCAGCAGAGGGAAATGAGCTTTGAGGTGGTGCTTTGTGACAAGACACCCCAAGCCCAGGAGTATACTCACACACTCACACATCCATACACTGTGGGGTGGGAGCGGTACACATGCTCGGAGTGAATAAATTATTACTAATCTTAGAGTATATGTTTGTTTATTTTGTTGCATCAGGTTCGACCCCCAACTGTCCTTCCTCCCCCACATCCGGTCTGTCACCAGCACCGCCTTCTACCACCTCCGACGGATCACCCGTCTCCGGCAATACCTCACCTTAAAAGCCGCCGAAACCTTGGTCAACGCCTTTGTCACCTCTCGGCTGGACTATTGCAATGCTCTCCTCGCCGGTCTCCCCTCCACACACAATCCACAAAATCCAGCTTATCCAAAACTCTGCCGCCCGCATACTCACCCACTCTAAGCTTCGCTCCCCCATTACCCCAGTCCTTGCCAGACTTCACTGGCTCCCTATCCCAGAGAGGATCGACTTCAAGATCCTCACCCTTGTTTTCAAATCTCTCCACTCCTCTGCACCCCCCTATCTCTCTGATCTCCTCTCCCCACAGCCCAGCACCCGCTGCCTTCGTTCCTCTGGGTCTGGCCTCCTCCATGTCCCCCGAGTCCTCCGCTCCACCCTCGGCGGCCGTGCCTTTAGCCACTACGCCCCGAGGCTCTGGAACTCCCTTCCTCACTCGCTTCGCCTCGACCCCTCTCTTACCAGTTTCAGGTCACAGTTGAAGACCTTTCTCTTCGACCGAGCTTTTGGTCACCTTCCTGCCCCTGCCCCTGGCTCGGTCCCGGGATCCACTACTGTGAAGCTCTGAGACGCCGTCTGGTGTGGAGGGCGCTATATAAATCGAAGTTGTTGTTGTTGTATTTCTGTCTGTGTCCTTATCTGGTTTTGGTCCTTATTGCTAATGTAACAAACTTGTTATTTAATTTAACTTTTAATCTGTGCTATTCCTTGCTGACTATCACCCAGAACCTTACATAAGGACCAGTTGACTAGGACCAATGGAAGGGGTTCAGAAAGTAGAGAAAGCAGAAAGAACTGAGAGAGAGGTAGGTGACAGTTTGATTTTTGTAACTGGTGAGCTGAAATAAAAGAGTATTCTACACACTCTGTTTAGTTTTGGGCACCACACTTTAGGAAGGATGTCAAGGCATTGGAGAGGATGCAAAGGAGATTTACCAGGATGGTACCAGGAATGAGGGACATCACTTATCGGTAGAGGTTAGAGAAGCTAGGATTATTCTCCTTGGAGCAGAGAAGGTTAAGAGGAGACTCAATAGAATTGAAAAAAAAATGATCAGGGGAGTCAACAGAGTGAACAAAGAGAAAATATTTCCGCTGGTGGGCGGTTTGACACACATTTTAAAAAAGTTATCAAAGGAAACAGAAGTGAGGTGAGGAGAAATATTTTTCATTCAGTGAGTTGTTGGGATCTGGAATGCATTGCCTCAAAAGGGGTGGAAGGCGACTTGATAACAACTTTTAAGGGAGAAGTAGACTGTTATTTGGGGAGAGCGGGGGAGAGTGGGATTGATTTGGAAAGCGCTTTTCAAAGAGCCGGAACAGAAACAATGGGCCGAATGGCCTCCTTCTGTGCTGTATAATTCTATGATTCTACATTATTTGTTGAGAGCATAACAGGGGGGAGAGAGGGAGGGAGGAGAGTGGAGAGAGGGGGGAAAGGAGGGAGGGTGGGGAAATAGGGAAGGAGGGAGGGATGATATGGAAGGAGAGAGGAAGTGGAAGGAGAGAGAAAGTGGAAGGAGAGAGATAGTGGAAGGAGAGAGGTAGGGTGGGGTGGGAGGGGGCAGCAAGGGAGAGAGGGGACAGAGCGGAGAAGTTGCAGAGTGTGAGTAAATCCTTTCCCAGCCTTGGGTACCCAATATAATGGGGACTTTAGCAGTAAATTGAGATGCTGTATGAGAATGAGACAGTAAAGAGTGAGAAAGTAAGGAGCAAGAGTGAGACACGGGTACGGATTGGGCAGAGGGCATGTAGAATGCAATACCACATTACTCTCTGTCCATTACACCCTCAAGCTGTCTCCTACAACACCTAACCACCCCCCAACAACAACGACAACAACAATAAAATTACATTTATAGAGTACCTTTCACGTCTGGAGGTCAAACGGGGAAGGGGAAGGAGAGGGGGAAGAGCGGGAAGAGTTAGGAGGGGAGCGGAAGGCACGGTCGAAGAGGAAGGTCTTGAGACCAGCCTTGAAGGAAGAATGAGAGGAAGTGAGGCAAAGGGATTGCGGGATGGAGTTCCACTGTGTGGGAGCAGAGAGGCCGATGGTTGGGCGGTTAGGGCGGTGGATACGGACCAGGCCAGAGCCTGTTGAGCGGAGGGGATGGACAGGCTGATAGGGAGACAGCAGGTCGGAGAGATAGGCGGGGGCAAGGCCGTGAATGGTCTTGAAGGCTAGAATGAGGATCTTGAATTCGATCCTCTGGGGGATGGGGAGCCAGTGGAGACGGGTGAGGGGGGGAGTGATGTGGTTGCAGAAATCGTGGGTGTAATGGACAGATAGGATTGTGGGTATTCTGGAAGGAAGTGGCTGAAGGATCTTTGTCCCCAAACATCTCTCGTCATCCTTTGCTCCTGGATATTTTGTGCATCAAATTGTATTCTCTCTCTCTCTCTCTCTCTCTCTCCGTTACCTTTAATCCTCTCTCTCTCTCTCTCTCTCAGCTCCAATGCAGGTGTCACTGGCAGAAGCTTGAGAACCGCGCCCGCATCCCTCTCCACTCCCCTCTCCACCTCCCCACCCCCCTCACCTCCCCACTGCCCTCTGCTCCCCACCCCCCTCACCTCCCCACCCCCCTACCTCCCCACCCCCCTCACCTCCCCACTGCCCTCTGCTCCCCTTCCCCAGCCCCCTTCTCACAGTGTGTGTGTAACTATGTGGCACAGAGTGTGTGTAAATGTGCGAGAGCCCTCTCGTTGAAGTTAAAAATAATTAAACTGTGAATTGTTGGCAGTAATAGTGCGGAATTAGCAGGAGGCCAAGGCTGTTGTTGCAGATTTAATGAGTTTTTATTGCAGATCTGAATGCAGTTTCCTTTGCAGTGTTTATGTGGTTATTAAATTTGTTACATGATATTTGGCAGCTTTCCTCTCCCTGGACTTGGGACAGAGCTCTGAGCTCTGTGTGTAAGTGTTGTTCACACACTGAAGGTTTGCTGAGGACCCCTGAAAAGTCCTCTTTGATCTGGTTTTCTTAGGGTCTGAAATGTTAATTCCCTGCCGGTGAGACTCTGCCCCTGGCAGTACCCTCACACACAGCCATCTTCAGCCATTAGACAGCTAACCCAGAGATCAATGTTATATTCCATTATTCAGGCAATGTGTCCTGCAGGGTATGGTTAGAGCACTTGCACTGCAAGCGAGAGGACCCTGGTTCAAATCCTGGACGAGGTGAAACATTGGGCAAGTTTCCTTACTCCAGATGCCTCAGTTTCCCTTGCAGTAAGTAGGAACCAGGGCTGTGTGAGTGTGTGTGCCGAATATAAATCAGGGCTGTGTGTATGTGCACACAAGCAACTTCTATGGTATTGGAACATTTTGTAGTGATTTGAAGTTCTCTTACCTTTTCATGTTATACAATATGATGGTTTGCTGTGAAGGTGAGCTGATTTACTGATACTCATTATCCCAGTTTATCTTAACATGTGTTTTAGATAACACCATGCAACTCAGTCTCGTCCACGCTGCACTTTCTATCTCCGTCAAAGATCTAAATGTAATTATTATCACGTTCGGGGGTTGTTTTTGTAGACAAAACAGCAGGTAATATGTCCAAAGTGAAGAACCGCAGACAGCTACATACAGTAAAACCTTCGTTATCTGGCTCCTTCAGGACCTGATCTTTGCCGGTTAATTAAATATGCTGGATATTTGAGTGGTAAGTTGCCTAAAATCCTACACAAAAAATTAACTTATTTTAAAACATACCATATTAATAATAGACTAAATAATAACAGATTATTGTATAGATATTTACCAATAAAGCATTCCAGCACACTCGGTAAAATGATCGGTAAAAAAGCATTCCAGCGTTCGGCAAGTTTAATAAGTGCGCATGCGCAAAGTGAGCATACCGGGAGTGTCCCGGATGGTTACGGTATGAGGTTCGGTTGCTGGAATGGTGAATTGTATTGGGAGATACCGGTTGGTTGATCGTTCCGGTTTAGTTGCCGGATAACCAAGCTTTTACTGTAACTATTCCTTGCATTTGATACAGCGCCTTATCACGTTTTTGAGACGTCTTGTGTGCTTCATAGTAGGGTCCGGCGATATATCGATATATCACTAAAACCCGATACAATTTTCACATCAATATGCCAATACAGGCATTTCAAAACTATCGATATATCGAAAAATTTATATATCGAGGGAAAACATCGGAATGTGCGCACACTGAACTACAAGACCCAGAATGCTCATCTCTATATACAATGCACAGACCGAGGTGCAAAGCCGCCATATTGTATTCATAGTCCTAGAATACAATATACAGGTATGCAAGGGGTGGGGGGGGGGGGGGGAGAGAGACGGTGGAGGGGGGGGGGGGAGGGGGAGAGAGTCGGCTGGGGGAGAGGGAGAGAGACGGCTGGGGGGGGGAGAGAGACGGCTGAGGGGGGGGGGAGGGGGAGAGAGATGGCTGGGGGTGGGAGGGGGAAAGAGACGGCTGGGGGATGGGGTGGAAGAGAGACGGCGGGGGCGGGGGGGTGGGAGAGAGGGACGGCGGCTGTGGGGGGGGGGGGGAGAGGGACGGCGGCAGGTGGGGGTGGGGTGGGGGGATGTGATACTATACAGATAGATAGAGAAGGGGGTGATGTGAGAGAGAAGAGAGACACAGAGACACAGACAGAAAAACATAGAGATGGAGAGAGTGAGTGTGAGAGACACAGAGAGAGAAAGATATGTACTTCCTGATGAGATAGGCCCCGAATGTGCACGCACCCCGAAAGCACGCTCTCCCCGAATGCGCACGACGTGCGCATGCGCAGTACGAAAAACCCGAAATTATCGATATTTTGGTATATCTCGATATGAGCCCATCGATATATCTAAATCTGAAAATGTTCATATCGGCGGACCCTACTTCATAGAATATACTGTAAAGTGAATTTTGTGGGTGAAATGCGGTAGCCATTTGTATACAACAGCATCCCACAAACAGATCAAATTATCGCGTGACCAAATTATTATTGGTAAAAAATTGTAGGAATTACTATCTCCTGGAAAAGCCATCTGCCAATCAACTTACAGTCGGATTTCCTAGGCAAACAGAGGTGTGTGGAGTAAGGAAACTTGCCCAACTTGCGCAGGGAATCAAACCCTGGTCCTCTAACCACTAAGCTGCACTAAGCTCTCAGAGAGAGCAATATATCCATGGGATTGTTGGCCTGGAGAGAGAAATTCTCTTCACTATTTTGAATACCATCATGGGATAATTGCCACCCACCTGGGCAGGGTGCCAGGCCTGAGTAACACACGGGTGGTAAAAAGCTTTGCCCAACACAATAACACAATAACACAGGGTATGGCCACAGAACACAATCCCTTTCTGGGTATTAATTGAGCTCAGACAGATGGCTGTGGTGTGATGTGTCGCTCGGTGTGTGTGGTACATGTTACTCTGGCACTAAGGGTCCATCTTCCCCTTTTCACAAACATGCCAGTGTTTGCTGCGGACACTGGACATGGCAGAGAAACGTCACCACCTTGTCACCGTTACCGTGGGCATCGCAGGCAGCGCCGCCTGTGTTTATTGGCATTGTGACATTGGCATGGCAGCCTGAGAGAGACAGTCACATTAGAAACACACTCACGCCTGTCGTCTGATGGGAACTGTTTCCACAAACTTGGCTTTTTGCGGAATCACTTGCCAATTTCCCTCTGTCTCGGGGCCCTGATGATGTGTTTATTTGGATGGAAGGTTGTCCTCATAGACCCCCTGAGACTGAGCCGCATGTTTCACTCCTCAGCTAACCATGGCCCGGCCACCCCCACCCCTCCACCCCACCCCTCCACCCCACCCCTCCACCCCACCCCTCCACCCCACCCCACCCACACCTCACTCTGCCCACTTACACTGGCAATAATGGAGTTCTGTAGCTCAGTGGTTAGAGCACTCGCCTCAACCGTTCTTTCCTTCACCTTCTTCCCCCTCCCCCTGGCTCGGCCCCGAGATCAATTATTGGGAAGCGCTCTGAGATGCCGTTCGGCACACAAGGCGCTATATAAATCCAAGTTGTTGTTGTTGCCCCCCCCCTTGCTCAGTTCAACCCCCCTTCGCTCTGCCCCCCCACTCGCTCTGCCCCCCTCTCTCTGCCCCCCTCTCTCTGCCCCCCTCTCTCTGCCCCCCTCTCTCTGCCCCCCTCTCTCTGCCTCCCCTCTCTCTGCGCCCCCCCACCCCCTCACTCTGCACCCCCCCACCTCGCTCCTCTCTCCCTGACCCATTCCCAGCTCAGTGGGTCCTCTCTGGCTGTTAGATCCAGCGGACTCCCTCGCCTTCCCCCAGGCCTATAGATAGCTTCCTGTGCTGCTCAGCCAGCTAGACCTAAAGCGACACATTTAAAGCCAAAGATGTTAAAGGTCAGGGCTAGAGGTCAGATTGAAGCCATTGTAACAAGGCCATGAGTATATACAGCCCCAAGCTGCCTGGGACTCTCTACCTGACCCAGGGCTGACTGACTGAGCCTCTGGGGATGAACTAATTAGTACAAATGTTGCTTTGAACATAATGAAAGTGCTTGTTGGTAATTGTCCTGGGCTGAGTATGTGCGCGTGGCATTGAGCTGAGCAGCTGTACAGTCACTAAAGGCTGGGAGTCAGCCATAGTCTCTGAACATGCTCTGTTCTCCTTACATCGTGTGTACGCACACAGTAACAGTGCAGCGCTTACACTGGCGCTGTAACTAATGAAGTTTTGTAGCTCAGTGGTTAGAGCACTCGCCTCACAGGCAAGAGACCTGGACTGGAGTCCCACCAGGGCAAAACCTTGGCACATGCTTCTGTTTACCTAGGAGTAATTGTTAGTCGATTAGCTTTTCCAGGGATAAAAATACCTTCAAAAATTTAAACAATAATCATAAATTGGTCACTGCAATCCCTAACCTTTTTGTGGGACACTGCTGTTCGCAATTGGCTGCCACGTTTTGTGCACAGAATATACAGTCGCTACACTTTACAGTATATTCTGTGAAGCGCTTTGAGACATCTCAAAGACGCGATTAGGCGCTGTATCAAACACAAGGATTTTTTTTACACTGTAAAGTGCAGACTTTGCACAGGAATAGTAAACTGTTTACGCAGAGATCATGCATCGCTTACACAAGATAGGAATGTCTGAAAGCAGTTTGCGTTGAGCTGGAATTCTCTGCCCCAGACACACCACGTACAGATTGTAAAACTTCCAGGATTGCAATTTCATATTACAGTATAAATGTCCCATCTTAAAGGCAGGTTGTTTTTTGAATCGCACTGTTTAAGTATGTGTTGTGCTCGGAATATTTGAAGCTCTGGATTCCAATCAGAGAAAACCTCACATTATCTAAGGTTTTACCAATGAAATACTCAGTAACCAAAATAAATATGGAATGCTCGCTCTTGTGTGCACACGAGAGGCTCAGCTAGGTCGTAAATTGAAATGCAACTGAGTTTAATCTACCAGCTGGAAGGCTGCCATGACATAGGGAATACGATATGTATCAAATCGCTCCCTCCAAAATGATTAAAACACAGAAGTGTGGGAGCGCCCAGGAAGATTATTGATTTTACAGAGTGAGTGTGGTTGTGTCTCGGCCTGCTGTACAAAGGATTTGATTGTTTTGTAGCGAGATCGTGAACAACGCTTCTTTCATTACTTTGTTCTGTGGAGGCCCCCCCCCTCCCCCAGTGCCCCCGATAGATACCCGAGGTGCGGTGTGTTTGCTACACATACTCTCTGCAAACATATTTCTGCCACAAAACCTAACCAGTCACAGGAACGTTTCGCAAAGGAAGGACTGAGGGAATGTATACATTCTACCCTAATACATTGCCTTCTCACCCGCTAAATACAGCAATGTGATTAGGAGCTGTATCAAATACAAAGAATATTATTATGGTCATAACCGATGCACAATGTGTGAGACAGAGCACAACATCTCAGGCCTGTCAGACCAATGTTTCCAGCCGGAGTCACTGTGCAGTCAGTGTGTGATCACAAGGTCAGTGGCTTTATTCCCAACACCCCCCGACTGGTACATAACAACCGGACAGAGATCAGGGTTAAGGTGCGGATCTTCGAGTCCGTTGGAAACGATTCGTTTCATTTCAATCTTTTGCCCACGAAATACAGCACGATCAATTCAATGAAGGAAGAGTTTCACAATGTGAAAGGTCCTGTACAGTACAGTGTATACTAAATGTAAGGATATTATTTATCTATCGTGTGCGTTTTCCCTGTAGCAGGTCACACATTAATAGTGGCACTTTGCAAAATATTGTCTGTAAAAAAAATTTAAAAATTTGAAGTAACAATCTGTTGATCAGACCTCTGAGGTCTGGAGGAACATTGGTGAATTTGTAGTATTTTCTGACAATCATTCTGAGGTTTATTAGCGGGAGTTGCCTGTGCTGGGAGCTGACTGGTGGGGAGGTACAGGCAGCAACTCATTTTTATATTGATGGTTATGATGATGGGTGAGTTTTGAAGTGTTAGGTGGCAATATGACTGCGCTGTGAGTTGTAGCCTAGACACACTCTGTACAGCAGACTGCAGTGCTCAGTGACTCTCTGAGTCCCAGTCCCCGAAGCCAGCCCTGCACAGGGAGGGAGGGGGCTCCCATACAGCGCTAACCCCCACACTGACCCCCCCCCCACTACACACACACTGACCCCCACCACACTGACCCCCCCCCCACTACACACACACTGACCCCCCACACACACTGATCCCCTCACACACTGACCCCCACCCACTGACCCCCACACACTGACCTCCACCCCCCCCACTGACCCCCACACTGATCCCCCCGTACACACTGATCCCCCCATTCTGACCCCCTGCCCCCACTGACGCCCACACACTGAACCCCCACCTCACACTGGGGAGTGTGCGCTCCATTGCAACACTCTGTCTCTGGGATTTCCATGTGCAGATGGGATGCATTGTATTTTCTGCTTGGTTTGGAAACTCTGAACCCGGTGATGGGTTTTGTATGTGTCACACCCCCGCCTGACCAAAAATAACCATTATGGCCTCATGAGCACAAACAGCTTCTGTTTTCATGTTTACCCACAAAAAGACTATCATTGCACGGCTGCTAATCCCTGTATTTGAGCAAAGCTTTCAGGTATATTGGTGTGATTGGAGGCTGTAAAAATACATTTTCTTTCTTCAAAGGCAACTGGGCTTCAGTAAATCGGTTCCTGTTCTGTTTGGACCATCAATCATACCTTTGTAGGAAGATGCTTTTGTGTAGGATGTGTTAAATTATTGATTGAGTTTCGGATTTTGGAGATAGAGAGAGAGAGAGAGAGAGAAAAATGGGGGTGGGGAGGGCGGGAAAGAGGAACAGAGAGACAGGATAAAGCAGATAATGACTGTGTGAAGATCAGCTACTGAGCAGCATTTACATTCGATAAACTCGCTCTAGGCAACGGGGAGAACATTAATCGGGGTCCCATTGCTGAGGTGGCACTGGGATCAGACTTGGCTGTGATGCCCACAGCCAACAGTCAAATCTGAACTCACACCTGGAGATTGGCTGAGAGAGAGGAAGATAATAATAATAATAATAATAATTAATAATAATCCTTGCATTTGATACAGCACTTTTCACATCTTATCAACGTCTCAAAGCTCTTCACAGAATAGAATGTAAAGTGAATTGACTGTATATTTGTGGGCGAATAGGCCGTGCCCACGGCAGGAGAGTAAAGCTCAGGCTAAACAAGAGTTAGTTTTGTTACAATGACAAACATATAGTACAGTACTTGGTTCCTTGTTCCCAGTAAAGTTGGTTCTGATGGCATTTAAATTGATCTGTGCCTACAATGTTTCACTTTTGTGTTTGTAAAATCAATCAATCAATCAATGTGGATTCCGACACTGCCTGAAGCAAAGATTGTCAGGAGTTTTATGTATAACTTCAGTATTCATTCCATGAAATCAAATGAGGACTTGGAATCCTCTGATCCCCACCCCCATTCTGTGAC
The DNA here is from genome assembly GCA_035084275.1 of Hydrolagus colliei. NCBI lineage: Eukaryota > Metazoa > Chordata > Chondrichthyes > Chimaeriformes > Chimaeridae > Hydrolagus > Hydrolagus colliei. Next base: position 1,699,884 of record CM068764.1, on the reverse strand, counting down.
TTTCAAGAGAGAACAGAATGTCTTACATTATTAGCTCATTGTACCAAGATACGTGAGCAGCGCTTCACATTGAGAGAAGGCTCTGGGATAATTAAACTGATGGGGATGAACAGCAGCAGGTGGATTTTAATCTGGATAAATGTTAGCCAATGCTGATTGGAACAGAAGCAGGAATACATGCACCTGCTCAGGCTGGCCATTAGCAGAGGGGCAGAGAGGGAGGGAGGGAGAGATGGAGGGAGAGAGAGAGGGAGGGATGGATGGAGTGGGACTGTTGACCAGTCAAAAGAGCTGTCCAGTCAATGTGGAACTGTTGTTGCCAAAGTTAATCAGACAATAATAATTGTTGTATTTGATGTAGTGCCTTATCATACAGCCAAAATGTAATGTATGCTCTAAATTGTAGTGACTATGTGTTGGAGGTGAATGCAGCAGACACAATGCCCCACAAAACCAATGGGGCGTTGTTGGCCAGGAGAAAATCCCTGCTCTTTGCCCATATACAGGTATATAAAGCCGTGAGATACCTGCTGTCCAGGCATCACTTTGGTTTTGTGTCTCATCTGAAGGTTGAGAATGCCAAATAATTTGTTTGTCTCTCTCTCTCTTGAATAAAAACATATGTTTCTGATATGCAATCGCACCTTTTTTTCCTGCATAAACAATCAGAACAAAGTAACATTCCTGACCTAACCTGCTATTCCTGTGAAACTGGATCATGGCTGCTGACAGCGCAAGACAGTGGATTGGGTCCAAGTGGAGATGAGGTGGGTTTGGTCTGAGACACATCTTCACAATCCGCCAACTGCAAAAATTGTTACAGAGTTTCACAAATTACCCCCAAATGTTTTGCTTTGAAACCCTCACATTGAAGTGAGCAGGAAGTCTAGGAGCAGAGCTTTGCTACTGAGGTCAGAGAGAATACAGCTTCTTGTACCTCATGTTAAATGGTGAGCAAGAGGCTTGAGGATTAATGGCACCAACGGCACTGGGCTGGCGTGGTCCATATGGTGTTATTCAGGAAGCAGCTGCTTTACTGAGTCAAGTGTCTAAACGATGTTTAAGTGGCACCTGAACAGACAAACTCTGCAAAGAGACTAAGTATAGTACAGTCTGTGGAACATTCAAGTGTAAAACATGTGCAGGTGACTGCAGGGCCTTAATCACAAACTAGCCTCTCAGTAACCCCTTTGTCATCCCGTCCTCCTGGCTGGCATTACCAAGGGTAGGTGCAAGCTGCAGCGTTACTAACATGTAAAGGGAAATATCTTCCTACTTGCATGAGACCAATAAACTGGGAGACCAGACTTAAGGCAAGACCGGCATTTTGGAAATCAGGACCAAACCTCATCCAAATATCTTGTGCTGTCCCTCACACAAAGTGCGTAATATTGTAGTAATAATTACATTGATGATGGGGAGCCTCACACACAGTAAATCTCTCTCTTTCTATATATATATATATACATATGTAATGTAATTGGATTTAGGTTTCCTACCACAATAAAAGCTTGTTTATCCGTGACCCGATCAACCGTAACTTCCGTATAACTGGCACCTCCAAAAAAGGTACGCATTCGATTAACCGGAATTTATCCGGCACAATGCATTGTTTTTGTTTTAAATTGTGTTTTTGACCGAATTTCTGGCACACGCTTTAACCGGCATTGGCCATGTCCTGAGGATGCCGGATAAATTGACTTTTACTGTACATACTTGGTAATGCGCCACATTACACCTCCCTTGTAATTGCTATTGCATTTGATAAGTTGAGTCGTAGTTGATTTCTGTTACTTAGCAGCTCACAAAGCACCTAACTTGACAGTAAAACCCATGGCAAATGGTGTGAAACAGTAGCACTAACAGTAAATGAAGCACAATGCCCTTGTTGCACTAATTGATTGAAATTGACAAAAAATGGCGATTGTTTGCCAAATGCTGTGTTTTTGATGGACTCCCTTACTACCTTCTGTATTAATAAGCATTTTATCCTCTGCTTTTATGCACTCAGTCAATCACAATGTGAAAGATTGATTTGATGCACTTGTTTATTGCTGTATGATTGATTTTTATCTTTTTATCTCATTTTGTTAACGAGATCTCAGGGACTCTTTGTTCAAGAAATGTTCCCTGATACTCAGTATCTGGACGTACAGAGAAGTTCTTCCCAGAAACACAATGATAATATAGTGACAGAGATTAGCAGAAATGATGGGCCCCAATATAAAGGCATGACCCAGCACATTTATTTGTTAAGGTAGCTTGATCTTGTAACAGAACAAAACCATGACATGAAGCTGTAATATAATAAAACAATAATAATAATCCTTGCAACACAAACAAAAGTTGCTGGGGAAACTCAGCAAGTCAAACAGCATCCATGGAGAAAGGAAAAAGAGTCAACATTTCGGGTCTACAACCCTTCGTCAGGACTGGAGCTTGTAAGGGTTGTAAACCCGAAACGTTGACTCTTTTTCCTTTCTCCATGGATGCTGTTTGACCTGCTGAGTTTCCCCAGCAACTTTTGTTTGTGTTTCAGATTCCCAGCATCTGTAGTATTTTGTGTTTTGTTATAATAATCCTTGCATTTGATACAAGCGCTTATCCATGTCTTCTAGACATCTCAAAGCATTTTACAGAATACTGTATACTGTATTGTAAAATGAATTGACTGTATATTTGTGGGAGAAACACAGCAACAACAACAACAGCAACAACAGCAACAAAATTACACTTGTATACCACCTGTCATGTCAGGAGGACATCCCAAAGCGCTGGACAGTCACTGCTGGACAGTCACCCGAGCTGAGGACAGGGGTGGGGGTGGGGGGTGGAGGGAAGGGGGAATTAGGAGTTGCCGATGGGGAGAGTCTTGAGGCAAGATTTGAAGGCCAGGGAGGGGGCGAAGTGGAGGGACTGCGGGATGGAGTTCCAGAGGTTGGGGGCAGAGTGGCTGAAGTCTCAACCACCAATGATGGGATGGGTGAGTCGGGGGAAATGGAGCAGGCCAGAGACTGCTGAGTGGAGGGAGCGGGCAGGTTGGTAAGGGGATAGGAGGTCACAGATGTAGGGTGGGGCGAGGTTGTGGAGGGCTTTAAATGTGAGGACCTGGATCTTGAATTGGATACTCTGGATGATGGCTTATAAGGGAAATAGAGGCCCACTGCGTTAAAGTGACAGTGGCAGCATGGATCCAGAACTGGCTGGGAGACAGAAAGCAGAGAGTTGTGGTGAACGGCTGTTTTTCTGACTGGAGGGAAGTGTTCAACGGCGTCCCTCAGGCATCGATATTTGGAGACTCACCCTTTTTGTTTTCCGCCGCTATCACCTCTTTAACCCATCAATTAACACATTTTCCTCTTTGTCTTCTTTTTCTGTCTTCTTTATTTCCTTGTCCTGCCTCCCCTCTCTAACTTGTCCTTAAAAACCTCTCTCTCCCAACGTGCCCCAGTTTCTGACAAAGTATCGTGGACCCGAAAAGTTGACTCACTTTCCTTTCTCCATAGATGCTGCTTGACATGCTGAGTTTTCCCAACTCTCTCTGTTTTTGGTCACTTTACAGTATATTCTGTGAAGCACTTTGAGATGTCTAGAAGACCTGAAAAGTGCTATATCAAATGCAAAGATTATTATTATTATTCTGTGAAGCGCTTTCAGATGTCTAGGAGATGTGAAAAGTTCTATAACAAAATCAAGGTTTATTATTATATATTATCAGTCCTGTGGAGTAAAGAAACTTGCCCAAGGTTTTGCCCTGACTTGTTAATTCTCTCTTGCTTTCGAGGCAGTTGGATGGCACAACTATGCCTGAGAGCCGTACATATAAAGTTCACAGCATCAACCCAAATTATTTTACACTTATGTCAACAAGATAGAAGCCATACTGTTTAGTTCCTGTCGACGTCTTCTGTCCCATGGTTCCGACCTCCTCAAACTACCCAACGTGTCCTTAAAGCTCTCCAAACCCATGAAGACCTTTCTTTTCGACCGCGCTTACGGTCACCTTCCCTCTCCCCCTGGCTCGGCCTCAGGCTCCACCATTATAAATGCAAGTTATTCTTGTTGTTATTGTCTTGTTGTTATTATTATGTCTTATTGCACTTTAATACATGAATTCATACAAATAAATTGAATTCACCTACTTTAGCATTGGTGCAATAGTTTGGAGTTTAGATAAACACTTTAAGATGAAGAATCTAAATTGGCAGGGATTGTGACGAGGTACAGTTTCCTCCTCCCTGCTCTAATTTCTATCATTCTTAAAATCACTGATAAACAGAATGAATTGTCTTTTGCAATTAAAATTGCCGCCTTATCTTTCTCCGTTTTCAAAGACCTGCTTTCAGGCATCTGACAGATGCTGACCTTGGCAGCTAAATTGGTCTGGAAATGGATATTTAAATGTCTCACTATTTTGTTATTATGAAATTGAAATTCGATTGGCTTTTTATGTCTTCCTTACAGCGGGAATCAGCGGTAACTGGCCATCAGTTGTGGAGTCCTGTAGCTTAGTGGTTAGAGCACTCTCCTCACAGGCAAGGGTTCAATTCATGACCATGGTGAAACATTGGGCACGTTTTCTTACTCTTTGCCGAGCAGTAAGTAGGAACCCGTTGTTTGTCAGTTGATTGGGATCACTTTTCTATGGGTAATAATTCCTTACAAAAAATACTAATACTGTACTTTGGTCATTTAATCCACGATCTGTTTGGGATTCTGCTGTGCACAATTGACTGCAGCCCTTTGCCCACAAAATATACAGTCAATTCACTTGTTCAGTATATCCTGTGAAGGAATATTAGATGTCTGACTGTTCAGCGCCTTGGAACGTTCTCCCGATGTGAAAGGCGCTCTATAAATGTAATTTTGTTGTTGTTGTCTAGAAGTTATGATAAGGTGCATCAAATGCAAGAATGATGATGATTATTACAGTATTATTACTCACAGTCAACAATACTGTCGCAGCCACCTGCAAACAGGCCTCCCCAAGGCCAGGGGGTACAGACTCTATTCAGTACCAATGTCTCAGGTTAGCGGGCACCTCAGACCAGTGAGATGTGTGTTTACATCATTGCAGGTTTCCAGAATATCGTTTTTCAGACCGAGATCATCAGTCCAGTCACATTGTGCAGACTGAGGTAGATAGATATTTGTTAGCTCATGGTATTAAGGGATATGGAGCAAGTCGTTGAGGGACTTGAGGTATAGATCGGCAGTGATCGTATACAATAGTGGAGCAGGCTTGAGCGGCTGAATGGCCTCCACCTGTTCCTACGTTTCTATGTTCACATAGACTCAAAGGTACAAACCGGAACTGAGTGTCTGGACGCCCAGTGAGGGGGAGGTCCAGACATCTCCTGAATGAGGAGTTCCTCAGGTCGCAAATAATAGTGACACTTTTGTGAGAAAACTAGGTGATAGACCAACTTCTAATGTTCTTTCCCTTTAAATCCCTGTGTAATAGCTAGTCAACAGTAGGCAATGGAGGTTGTAAACTGTTGGTTACAAAGGTTACAATACATGTACCCTTAGCACCTTTCACATTGGGAGGGCATCTCGAAGCCCATATATTGTTAAATCCAAGTAACTAATAATCTCCCGCTGTTCTTGCTTGTACCTCAGGTTTGTCTCTTCATATTGAGTTATATCATAAGTGACCAGCACTAAATTCCCTTGTCACTGCGAATGTCCAACTTGTGGATGTGACACCACAACAACAACAAAATGACATTTATAAAGCACCTTTCACGTCGGGAGGATGTCCCTGAACAGTTTGGGGTCGAGACCCTAGCGTGGGGGAGGGGCAGGGTTGTGGGGAGGCAGAGAGGTAGGAGGAGGGTCTTGAGACTGGCCTTGAAGGAGGCAAGGGAGGAAGCAAGGTGAAGGGACTGTGGGATAGAGTTCCAGAGTGTGGAGACAGGGTGGCTGAAAGCCTGGCTACCGATGGTAGGCCAGATTGGGCGGGAGACATTGAGCAGACCGTAGCCCACTGAACAGAGTGGGCATGCAGGTTGGTAGGGAGTCAGCAGATCGGAGAGATAGGAAGGGGCAAGGCCTTGGATGGATGTGAGAGAGGACATGAGCTGTAGAGTTTTGGATGATCTGCAGCCTGTGGAGGGAAGAGCCAGGAAAGCCAATGAGGAAGGAGCTTCCATAGTCGAATCTTCATGTGACAAATGCATGGGTGAGGGTTTCAGCAGCCTGAGAAGTGACACAATGTTAGAGAAGTGGTGGGAGGCAGTGCTGGTCATGGTGTGGATGTGGGGGAGAAAGGACAGTTCAGGGTCAAACAAGACACCCAGGTTGCTGACCGGCTTCATGAGATGGAGTGAGCATCTGATGCCAGTGCCTGAGATGCAGTGGGGTTGACACGAGCCAATCAGGAGGGCTTTACTCTTGCTGACGTTCAGCTAGAGAAAGTTGTTCCTCGTCCAGGACTCAACGTCAGACAGACAGGCAGTCAGGATGCCGGTTGTCCTGGAGTTGAGGGTGGAAGAAGAGAGAGAGTTCATATGGAAATTAACTCCATGTCTGCGGAGGATGTCACCAAGTGGGAGCATTTAGAGGGGACAACTAATGCCGAGAGCCATAGGGAGCCCGGGCGGAGGATTCCAGGCTGGACAATAGGGAAACTGTAGGGTGGTCAAGTGGAGATAGGAGGCAGGGTGGGCGGAGAGCGAGCAAGACAGAGCAGGAGAGTTGCAGGAAGGGGGGCATTTGGATGGAGAGACAGCTCGGGTCTGGGGCAGCCAAAATGCGCACACTAAAACATAAGGCATTAAGACGTTGAACGCTCTGAGACCCCGTCTGGCATGGAGGGCATTGTATAAATCCAAGTTGTTGTTGTTGACATGCTCAGCCTGGCAGGGCTAGGGGTGGCACAGAGTGGGGAGCAGGGGCAGGGAATTGTGGTTAGCAGTGAGCACCTGTGGGGAAAAGACAGAGGAGGGGAGGCAGACAGACAGAGGGGGGTGGAGGGGGGATGGCAAGAGAGGAGGGAAAACTCCTCCTGAGCCTGGTAATGGTCACCATTCGGTCCCTGAGACGTTAGACCTGAGAGACCCAGCCTAGCCCTGGCTACTGGGTCTCTCAGGTCTAACGTCTCAGGGACCGAATGGTGACCATTACCTGCTATTGGCAGCCCTGATCCCCAGGGCCCTGGCCCTGATTCGAGCTATCACCGGCCCCAATCCCCGGACCCTGGCCTCCCTTCCAGTTAAAGCTGGTCTCAATCCCCGGCATTAATCTGCCCTGTGACTCCCTGCTGCTGTCTTACCTTCCGTCCGTCAGCCTCGAGCCCTCTCCCGGCCCCTCTCTCGGGGTTTGTAACTCACCTCGACAGTCAACGAATTAACCTTTAGCCCTCACTACGCTGCCTCTTGGCTCTACCTCTACTCACCAGTGGAGTATTGTTGGTGATAAGTCACAAGAGCTACAACAAGAAGGTATATTTACAAAATTTACAATTTTTACAACTTAAATTTACATTCAGTTCTAATTTACATTTACAATATTTAGTCCCACAAAAATACAGACAATTCACCATATTCTGTGAAGCGCTTTGAGATGTCTAGAAGATGGGATTATAGTGTACTGTATTTGTTGTCTCAGAAGAAAGTCTTTCAAGCCAACTCTGTGCTATGTTGATGCTTTGATGGCAATCTCGTGTCAGATTTCACACAGCTCCCTTGTTTTACTGAGTGGTGTATTCTGTTCGTTCTCTGCTAAATAGTTTTTGTGACTTGTTGATGAATGCTGTTTGTGGAGGTGGCATACAGACAGGTTGTCCTCACACAGCTGCCCAGTTCAAGATTAATCTTGATTTCCTGCACAATTTCTTGAGTACCTTCCTGCAAGGATGGAGACAATCCTAAATGCTCCTAGTTTCCTCAATAACACCCCCCCACCGCCCCGAGAGGGAGACCGCTGTTGTTGATGGCGCATTTGGGGCAAAGTCACAGTCTGAAGTAAGGACCAACTTCAATGAAGACAACAATTTACATGATGTAGTTTCATGTTGTGATGATGTCTTGAAGTGCTTGACACTAGATTGCACAAGGTTGATAGTATCAAATAGCCCCTACCTGAGGGACGTACTAAATTGTCACCTCCCACTTGGATTACTCCAACACTCCTCGCCAGTCTCCCCAGTTTCACCATCCAAAAGATCAACTGATTCAGAACTAACTCTGGAACACTCTCACTCAATCCCTCCGCCTTGCCCCCCACTCCCCCATTTCAAGTCTCTCCTAAATACCTTCCCCTTCGACCCATTCCCTTGTGCCATCTCCCCCCCCCCCCCCCCCCCCCCCGCCCCCCACCACCACCACCCCATGGCTCAGAGTCAGGTTTTGCCATTGTTAAGTACTCTGAGACCGGCCATTACCTAGCGTGGAGGGTGCTATGTTGTTGTTGTTGTTGTAGCTCTTTATGGTTGCTCCACAAGAAAATATAAATAGTCTTGTTGTCATTTCTCATGAATGAAACACCAGCTCTACGTTGAGTCAGAAATGGTTATTTTTAATCCATGAATTTCAGGTTTAGTGGATGTCTGTTCTGCACAGATGTTATGTTTGATACAACTGTTCTTCAGATGTTGCCAGTTCTCATCTCCTCAAAGCCAGCAAACCTTGGCACATGTTTTAAAATAGAAGAGAATTATGTACAGTACTGTACTTAGATACATAATGTGCACTGGATTCTTCTCTGCAGAGTTTACCTGGTAAATGCTGGGGATTATTATTTATTATACATGACCTGGTAAGTAAGGGATGTTCTGCAATTCAATGTGAGCGGTGGAGTGAGTCGGGGAAATCAAGGCTGCTGCCAATTTTATTAGGTTGGAGATGGCAAGGCTTTGACTGTGAAACTGATTTAGGAAATTGTAGCTTATCAAATTATATTTGGTGTAAACCCAGCAGAGATATATTATTATATTTGGTGTATACCCAGCAGAGATACTAAATTATACTATGATTAAAATAATTGCTGTCTTGTAACGAATATCATCAAAAGATAATTTAATAATTTAGTAAAGATGAACTAAAGTTTCCTTCAAAAAGCCTGGGTCACATATATTGGTGGTGTGTGTGTGTGTGGGGGGGGGGGGGGGGAGGGAGGAAGGAAGGTGGGGGGTGAAAACTGTCCCACAATACAACGTTACATTTATAGAGCGCCTTTCACGTCGGGAGGATGTCCCAAGGTGCTGATAATCACATGTCAGGGCTCTAGCCTAATATACTTGGCGTGATCTCCCTGACTCACCCCTACTGCTCACATTCAATTGCAGAATAGTCAGAACGCAAAACTACATGTCAATTTTGAGGCCACAGCCGATGTAAAATAGATGACTACCTCAATAAATTGGCTTTTTGAGGCATCTTGAAGATGTGATAATCAAAGGATTATTATTATTATTATTAAAGCTGTGATTTGAAAATTATGTTTAGGCATCAAACTGGCTGCAGCAAAGCCACTCAAAACAAAATTAGAGGCCAATTTACCTGACTTAGGGCATGAATTTGGATGAGAGAAAGATAAGTCGGGAGACTCTTGCCCTCATGTAAAATAGCGTCTGTGTCCCCAGCAAGTGGCACCTCAGGTTAGTGACTCTCTGTGAAAAGGGAGGATGATCCAGAACAAAATATTAGGTGATTCTTGTATTTATTTTAGTAGAAACACATTAACAGACCAGAACTTAACCTTGTTTCTCTGAAATGCAACCACACAGCAACCATGTAAGCATGATACAGTAAGGAGGATATATCCGTCCAGGGAGGGAGAGAGAGCATCCCATTCCAACAATCTATCTCTGCCATTTCCATGTGGAGGTGGGATGTATGGAAATCTCAGCCAGGTTCGGATGCTGTTAACATACCAGAAAAGATGAACTCAAATTCATGGTGGAAAGAATAAACCCAAATTTTGATGGCATTCCCGGCACGTCGGGTTAGGGCCAAACCCTGGACAGGTTTCCTTACTCCACACGCCTAATAATAATCCCTATATAAAAAAGAAATAAATTGCCCATTTCAATTCACATCTGTTTGTGGGACGCTGCTGTGTGCAATTGGCTGCAGTGTTTCGCCCACAAATATACAGTCATTTCACTTTACAGTATATTCTGTGAAGCGCTGAGATGTTTAGAAGATGTGAAAAGCACTATATCAAATGCAAGGATTATTATTATGGCTTTCTGCTGGTGTCAGACACCCAGCTGACAAACAAAATAGCAAATGGAGACTTGCAGGGATCAGATCTGTGGCCATGTTTATCCCAAGGCAGTGTGAGGCTGTGATGCTGATGGACACACCTGGAATAGTTTGAGTGTAAACGTGGATTGTGAATTGTTGTGTTGCTTCCCCACATTCTTCACTGCGTATTACATCATTTCCATAACAAAATGTCTTCAATTGGTCTGAAGTACTCTCTCTCTCTCTCACCTGGTCTCCCCAACTCTGGCTGGGCTGGGTGGAAATCTAGTGACATGTATCTGAGCTCTGAGCAGTGCTGAATACAAGCCTTGGGATAACTTCACTAATCAGATATCAATCAGGGAGAACCCTTCAGAGTCGAGCTTTACAATGTTGAGGGCTGGCCGCAGCACTGTCTGTGGTCATGGTAACATTTTACTCCTGGTCCAAAAACAGCAAATGAGTTTGTTAGGACTTTTGTTGAGGTAAAAGCTGAGCTGCTCCAAACTGATTCACTCAACCCATGACCAAACAGCTTCACATTGTTCTACAGGATGACACTAAGTGTGTGGTCAGCATGGCCTAGGGGTGGTTTATAGAAACAGTCAGTGTCACAGTCAGATAGTCTGTGAGTCAGTCAGTATCACAGTCAGTCAATCAGTCAGTGTCTCAGTCAGATAGTCAGTGGCTCAGTCAGTGAGTGTCACAGGCAGTCAGTCAGTGTCACAGGCAGTCAGCCATTCAGTGTCACAGTCAGTGAATGTCTCAGTCAGTCAGTGTCTCAGTCAGTCAGTTCGCTGCTGGTGGGTGTTCCTACTAACCCTAATATCTGTGTTGTTCCACAGCAGTGTGCGAGTGTGAGCACAGAGTGTGGGGGGGGGGGGGGCAGGGTTGGGGGGGGTTAGTGGGCAGGGTTGAGGGCAGTGGGCAGATTGGGGGGGGGTTAGTGGGCAGGTTAGGGGGGGCAATGGGTAGTGGACAGGGTGTGGGTGGAGAGGACAGTGAATGGGGAGGGGGGGCAAGGTGAGGGGGTGGGGCAGGGTGGAGCAGTGGGGGGGTGGGGCAGTGGGGGGCAGGCTGGGGGCAAGGTGGGGGGCTGTGGGCAGGGTGGGGAGAGGCAGTGGGCAGGGGGAGGCAGAGGATAGAGAGGGGGGCAGTGGACAAGAGGGGGGCTAGTGGGCGGTTGGGGGGGATTAGTGGGCAGGGTTGGGGGGCAGTGGACAGAGTGGTGGAGGGGGATTAGTGGGCAGGGTTGGGGGCAGTGGGCTGGTTGGGGGGGTTTAGTGGGCAGGGGGGGCAGTGAACAGGGTGAGGAAGGGGGGTGGGCAGGGTTGGGGGCAGTGTACAGGGTGGGGGGGGGCAGTAGGCAGGGGGGCAGTGGGCAGGGTGGGAGAGGGGGCAGTGTACAGGGTGAGGGAGTGGGGGGGGGGGGCAGGGTTGGGGGCAGTGTACAGGGTGGGGGGGGCAGTAGGCAGGGGGGGCAGTGGGCAGGGGGGGCAGTGGGCAGGGTGGGGGGGGCAGTAGGCAGGGGGGGCAGTAGGCAGGGGGGGCAGTGGGCAGGGTGAGGGAGTGGGGGGGGGGGCAGGGTTGGGGGCAGTGTACAGTGTGGGGGGGGGGGCAGGGTTGGGGGCAGTGTACAGTGTGGGGGGGGCAGTAGGCAGGGTGGGGGGGGCAGTAGGCAGGGGGTGCAGTGGGCAGTAGGCAGGGGGGGCAGTAGGCAGAGGGGGCAGTAGGCAGGGGGGGCAGTGGGCAGGGTGGGGGGGGCAGTAGGCAGGGGGGGCAGTGGGCAGGGTGAGGGAGTGGGGGGGGGGTGGGCAGGGTTGGGGGCAGTGTACAGGGTTGGGGGGGGGGGTTAGTGGGCAGGGAGGGGTGGGGGGGGGGGCAGGGTTGGGGGCAGTGTACAGGGTTGGGGGGGGGGTTAGTGGGCAGGGAGGGGGGGGGGGGGGTTAGTGGGCAGGGAGGGGTGGGGGGGGGGGGCAGGGTTGGGGGCAGTGTACAGGGTTGGGGGGGGGGGTTAGTGGGCAGGGAGGGGGGGGGGGGGTTAGTGGGCAGGGAGGGGTGGGGGGGGGTGGGCAGGGTTGGGGGCAGTGTACAGGGTTGGGGGGGGGGGGTTAGTGGGCAGGGAGGGGGGGGGGGGGGGGGCTCACTCACTGCACTATTTCCTGCTGAGGATGTACACAGCAGCTGAACTGGCGGATGTTGTTATCCCTGCGCTGCTATTCCAGGCTGGAAACCTCCATTCTTCCCAAAGCTCTTTCTCTCCTCTCTCCTCTCCATCACCCCCCCCCCCCCCCCTCCCCCTCCCCTCCCCATTGATCGCCCCCAGAGCAGCACCAGACACTGACACACTCCAAAGTCTGGCGGCCACAGCGGCCCCTCAGTGATGGGATGGACGGTGAGTGGATGGTGTTTCAGACAAAGAGAAGTGAGAGAGGGAGGGAGGGAGAGGGGGGGGGGAGGGGGAGAGGGGGGAAGAGAGAGGAAGGTGGGATAGAGAGAGTGAGGGAGAGGGAGATAGAGAGGAGGAGGGATAGAGGGAGGGAGAGAGAGGGGGGGAGGAGGAGAGGGGGGATAGAAAGAGAGAGGAAGGGAGAGGGAGGGGGGGAGAGGGAGGGAGAGAGAGGGGGGGAGAGGGAGGGGGGTAGAGAGAGAGGGAGGGAGAGAGAGGGGGGGAGAGGGAGGGGGGTAGAGAGAGAGGGAGGGAGAGGGGGGATAGAGAGAGGGAGGCAGAGGGATAGAAAGAGAGAGAGAGGGGGGGGCAGAGGGTGTGAGGTGGGGAGGGGGATAGAGAGAGAGAGGGAGCAGAGGGAGAGGGGGCGAGAGAGGGGGGATAGAGAGGGAGGGGAGGGAGGGATAGAGAGGAGAGGGGGCAGAGGGAGGGGAGGGAGAGAGGGAGTTAGGGAGAGGGGGATAGAGAGGGAGGGAGGGGGCGATAGAGGGGTGGGTAGAGAGAGGGAGGGAGATTGGGGTTAGAGAGAGAGGGACAGAGAGGGGGATAGAGAGAGAGGCGGCTAGAGATAGGGAGGGAGAGGGGTGTAGAAAGAGGGAGAGAGGGAGAAAGAGAGGGAGGGGAATAGAGTGAGAGAGGGATAGAGAGGGGGAGGGGAGATAGAGTGAGGGAAGATAGAGAGGGGAGGGGGATAGAGGAGGGAGGGAGGGGACAATTGAGACAGGGAGTGAAAGGGGCAAGAGAGGGGTGGGTAGAGAGGGGTGGGTAGAGAGAAAGGAACAGAGAGAGGGGAAGGGAGAGAAGGGGGGGGAGAAGAGAGAGAGGAGAATAGAGAGAGAGAGTGGGGGATATGTAGAGCGAAGGGAATAGAGAAAGACAGGGGAATAGAGAGAGTGGAGGAGGGGAATAGAGATAGAAGAGAATAGAGTGGGGGTGGGGTGGGGGGGGGGGTAAAGAGAGAGGGATATAGGGAGAGAGACTGGCTGTGTTTATTGGGTGGTGGGGGGGTGTTGTTGATGTGTGAAACAAATATAAATTGTGGAGAAACACCTTTTTTTTTAGCAACTGGGTTAGTTCAAATGTGGAAAAATGTAAGGTTTATATTGTACCAGTGTCTGTGTGTCTGTGTCTGTGTGTCAGTGTCTGTGTGTCTGTCTGTCAGTCTGGTTGTCGGTGTCAGTCTGTCAGTGCTTGTGTATCTGTGTGGCCGGCTGTCTGTCTGTCCCTGTCTGTGTGTCTGGCTGTCTGTCTGTCCCTGTCTGTGTGTCTGGCTGTTTGTCTGTGTCAGTCTCTGTGTGTCTGTCTGTCTCTCTGTGTGTGTCTGTCTGTATCTGTGTAGCTGGCTGTCAGTGTCTGTCTGTCTGGCTATCAGTTTCTATGTGGCTGTCTGTATCTGTCTGTCTGTGTGGCTAACTGCCAGTGACTGTGTGTCTGTCTGTCGGTCGGTCTGTGTATCTGTGTGTGGCTGACTGTCAGTGACTATGTGTGTCTGGCTGTCTGTCGGTCTGTCTGTGTTTCTGTCTATGTGGCTGACTGTCAGTGACTCTGTCTGTCTGTCTGTCTGTCTGCCTGCCTGTCTGTCTGTCTGGCTGTCAGTATCTAGCTGTCAGTATCAATGTCTGTGTGTCTGTCTGTCACTGTCTGTGTCTGTCTGTCACTGTCTGTGTCTGTCTGTCACTGTCTGTGTCTGTCTGTCACTGTCTGTGTCTGGCTGTCAGTGTCTGTGTCTGGCTGTCAGTGGCATATGTTGGCAAATGTATGGTTATAATAATGTATAATATAATAATTTTGATTTTTGTGTAACAGACAGCCAACCAGCCAGGAGACTGCTCCCGGGAATCACTATCACAATCATTCTCACAGCTGCTGAAACAAACTATCGCAGGACATAAACCTTAGATGTTTCATCAATGAGAAAAACATCAAATTAGATTTGCCAGTGGAGCTGGGAATTGTCTCTGTGCCTGGCTGCCTGGATCTGGGAATGTTGGGATCATTTTTACATTCAAGTTCGAAGCAGGTTTGATCATCGGTTCCTTGTGGATTTGCCAGTGATTAACCCAGAGACCTGAGTGGAGCCCCCACCTCCCACCCTTTCTCTCTCTCTCTCTCTCTGTCCCTCTCACTCTCTCCGCGCAGAGAGAAATCCTGTGGATTTGCCTGTTGTTGATATTGCCTGGAGTTCCCCACCACCCCCCCTTCGGAGTTGGCCATGGACGGACCTCGGTCAGGAGCGCTTCGCAAGGATCGCCGGTCTCGGGGTCAGAGGAATCGCGAGCGACGAGCCAAGGGAGCCAGAGGCCCGCGGGCCGCCTGTGTCCTCTCCTCCTCCGGGTCAGAGCGGGAGGACAGCAGCAGGAAGCCCGGCCTGTCCCGGCCCAGACCGCGTCGACGCCGCAGGAAACCGTCCATGTCCGGGGAGGAGGACCTGATCGATGGCTTTGCCATTGCCAGCTTCATTACCCTGGAGGGTCTGGAGGTAAGGCTGCCCACAGGCTGCTGCTCAACACAGTTGATGAGGTCCCTGGTGACCATGTTTAGTTGGCTTTGATCTGTTTCAGGTTTGGGCGTTTTGTCATTTGGCTTATTTTTGGTGTGTTTTACGCTCATTTTCTGGTGTCCTGTAGAGCTTTCCCATTCCCTGTCACTCCCTGTTCCTCCCATTCTCTCCCTCCCATCAAAATACATCAGCAAAAGAGAGAGTTGTTGGAGGTTTGGAGAAGTGTAGGGATGACAGCTGATGGGAGTCAATCACACAGCATATGGCCTGTGTGGGCTGCTGTATTTGGTGACTTGCTGACTTGCTGTCTTTCAATGAATGGCCTGAGATTGTGCTTGTCGGGGAAACAATTGGGACTTTTTGTGAGAGACTGTTCACCATGTTTCTCCACCTGGCTTGTGTGTTAAACTTTCCTCTTTGACCTCCCCCTCTCCCCTTGGCTCGGAGTCAGGTGCAAGTTGTTGTTGTTTGACTGAACTTTGGCCTGGGGAGTCCTGGGCCAGTCAGTGAGCATCAGTTTCAATGGATACTAATGAAGTGATGTGACATTAATGTGAGGGAGATCTGTAAATACTAAATAGATTAATGAATAGAGTTCAAACTAGTGTGCACCAATTTGTGTTTATATTGGAATTTGGTCCTTTATTTACATATATGTACGTGTGCAGTGTGCCTGTTCAGGGGGTGGGGGGGGGGGTAATGGTAGTGGCACAATTCAAAACAGTCTCTCCCCCCAGTGTCTTAGCCAACAATCCCCCAGGTACATTTGGTCACTGACCTTGTGGCTGTTTGTGGGATATTGATGTGAGCAAATTGGCTACTGCGTTCACCTACAAAATACACAATCACTACACTTTACAGTAAATCCTGTGAAGCGCATTGATGCCTTCCTGAAGCAAAAGATACTGTATCAAATGTGAGGATTATTATTATAGGATTATACTTATTGCAGTGGATAATGGAGATTCCAGTGTGGAGCTGGGGTCCTGGCACTCAGGCAGTACTGTGGATTCATGTCTCTCTGGTACGTTTGCACATTGTCTGAAATGTTTTTTTCTGCTGTTTAACCTGGAATTGGATTTATTGTTTTTATTATTTCTGGTCGCATTTTGTTGATGAAAAATGTTTAATTTTCCAAATAGATTTATTTCAATTCCAGAAGTGTATTTGCATATGCGAGTCTGCGTGTCTCAGTCTGTCTCTGTGTGTGTGTGTGTGTGAATCTGTGTCTGTATGTTAGTGTGTCCATCAGTCTATCTGTGTGCATGTTGTGTGACTTTGTGTGTGCATGTGTCTCTGCATCTGTGTGTGTGCCCACATGAATCTGTCTGTGTGCATCTGTCCATCTCCCTCTGTCTGTGCTGCCTTTGTTTGTATGTACAGTATTTAGGTATGTGTCTGTCTGCGTGCAATATCTATGTCTCTCTGTTTCTGGCTGTGTACACCTGTGCCTCTGTTTTGTGTGTGTGTGTATGCCTGCCTGCGTGATGTGCTGAGAAGCCATTGTGAAATGTTGGCATTATCTCTTTTGTGAATCAATCTCTTGTTGAGTTTATGTAAATTTTAGGTCTACTTTTTGTGCTGATGTTTGTTTTCTGTTCACAAACTCTTGCTGTGTTGTTTGTGTGCTGGTCAATGTTGTGACCACCATGTTGGGTATCTGATCCCAGACCCCACAGTCACCCTGTGTGTGTGTGTGTGTGTCTGTCTATCTGTCTGTTATATATTTTCTTTGTAATTTGATAGTTAAGTCTTATTTGTTTTTATTGTGATTTGGGAAATTTGTGTTAACAAAACTCCGGTGACTCTCTTTGTGTTGGTATTCAAAAGTTACTTTCACTTTGGCTCGCACTTAGGTCTAAACTGATTCATGCTTTTTCCTGTGTTCTGAATATTCCTGAATGGGAGTGAATATTGATACAGTCAAACTCTGCCAAACGGTTTGTGAGGCTGTGCTGAATAATTGATCTGGGATGTTGAATGTAAAAAGATGAGGACATGTAGTGTATTTATTGACTTATAACTAAAGCGGTTAATAGTGTGGCATTGATTACACCCCCGACCCCACGCCCCCCCAACACATAAACAAGGTTATTGTTATTAAAGAAGGTTATTAAAGAAGGAATATTGTTGCAGTGACAAGCTTAATAGTGTTGATGTAATTGGGTGAGTTGGATAATTCAGACACACACATATTTCCTCAGGAAATATTCCCACTTTTGCCTCTGTCCTTGTCCAGTGTTTAGCAGTGACTGCCCACGGCGGTATCTGCGGAGAAATCTGTGTTAAAGAAACTCACAGGTCTGATTGCCAACGGCTTGACACTTTTAAACCTTTTGAAATTCAGATACATTAACATTGATGGATATCACTTGTGGATCCTTAGGTTAAACCATTGATATAAAAGTGTGAGAGGATTGAGGACTCTTGTGTGACTGCCAATTATATTCCAATGAGCAGGTGTCTCTTCATTAACCAGCAACAAGTTGGATGGAAAGACTGGGAGTAAACTACTATATGGAGGATTATGGCAGGAATATGTCATTGCCTTTTGCAATATTATAGGTGGATAATTAAACAATTGGAGTAGCTTCAGACTTGAGTAAAAGGGGAAACTATTTGATGATGAAATAGTTTTCACAATAATAATATGTTAAAACTGTATCTTTGCACGTCATATTTCTCTTGTCTGCCTTAGTGGATGAACAAACGGCTGCAAATATAATGTGAACAGTTAACCCCGGAAGCCAAGCTCTGATAGATAAAGCTTTCAGTCCTACATGGACAAGCAGTGGGAAAGCTTGCCAGACAGCACTCTCAATCGCAAGCTATGTATGTAATTTTAGCTGGTTAGATTCCAGTTACCCCAACGCACACTCTAGGCTTCCCAAGCCTTGGCTCTTGCCAACCTGCACCCAATGCTTCCTGAATTAGATAAAAAGGATGCATCCCTCCAGGGAGAGAGAGTGTATTGCATTCCAACAATTTATCTCTGGGATTTCCATGTGTTTAGGTGGGATGCAGGAAATTCTATTTGGTTTGATGACTCTTAAGCACTAGTGTTTAGTGTTGGTTCTTCTCTAGCAGTCTATATTTATTAAAACTTTCCTCACCCTCCCTCCCTCCATTCGTTCACCAGCTAAAGGTGGCTGTGGGTTCAGTATTAGAATCAGAAAATTATGCAGCACAGAAAGAGGCCTTTCAGCCCATCATGTCTGTGCTGGCTGTTTGAAAAGAGCTCTCCAAATCAATCCCACTCCCCCGTACTCTCCCCGTAGCCCAGCAAACCTGCTCTCCACAAATAACTATCGTTGGACCTTTGCACTCTCTCTCATTGCACTGCGTCCTTTCTTTCATCTTCTACCTCTGCTAAACGTATCTTTCCCACTTCTGATTAACATCCGTACATCTATCTCCTTTCTCCTTGCTGGTACTTTTTATCCGATCTATTGAGCTATTTGAGATGTTTAGGGAATGTGAAAGGCACAATAGAAGTGCAAGTGTGGACCCAAGATGTGGGCATATATTGCAAACATACTATCAAGTGACAAAGCTATAAAGAAACAAAGCTTTTCTGCACGAGTACCAGGCAAGTTTCATTTGCAGGATAAAGGATCATTAATGCTTTATGTTAACTGTATCAAGAATCGTCATGATTCCGTGATCCCTGTTGTGTCTGCTCCCCACATACTGTATTTGACACTCTCTGCCTCACATCCTGCCTCACCCACTGCCTCACACCCCGGCTCACACTCCCTCTTCCTTACTTAAGCAAATTTCTTTGAAATTACCGAGAATATCCCTGTGCCTCAAGAGCAGTGCAGTGTGAGGAGTTGATCAGTGAGATTCAAATGCAAGGATTATTATTAAAATTGTGTGGGGCAGGGAGAGGCTGATCCTGATGGGAATCCACCTCTGGGTGCTGTGTCCCTCTCTCTGTCCCCTCTCTGACCCCCCACCTCTCTCTGACCCATCTCTCTCTGACCCTCCCCTTCTCTGGCCCCCCTCTCTCTCTGATCCCCTCTTTCTCTGACCCCCCTCTCTCTGACCGACCCCTCTCTGACCTTCCCCCCTATCTGAGCCTCCCTCTCTGAACCTCTCCTTCTCTGAACCTCCCCCTCTCTGAACCCCCCTTTCTTTGACCCCCCCCAATCTTCCCCCCCCCTTGGCCCCCCCATCTGCCCCCTCTCTCTGCCCCCCCCCCCACCCCTGCCACCCTCTCTGCCCTAATCTCTGCCCCTCTTGGTTAGTGCCATGGACATGAACTGGGATTCCGTATTTCCCAATGTGGATTATTTCTGAATTCGTCTGCTTTGGGTGACAAAATTTTGTCTGAATGTAAATTATTCTAGACCTGGTTAATCCATAATGCAAGGGATTGTTGATGTTTGTGCTGTCCACAATCACAATCATTTCATAGATTCATAGATTCATAGAATTTTACGGCACAAAAGGAGGCCATTCGGCCCATCTAGTCTGTGCCGGCTCTTTGAAAAAAGCGATTCAATCCCACTGCCCTGCCCGCTCCCCATAGCCTAATAGACCTGTTCTCCCTAAATAAAGATCTAATTCCCTTTTAAAAGTTGTTATCGAATCAGCCTCCACCACCTTTTCAGGCAATGCATTCCAGATTCCAACAACTCGCTGAGTGAAAAAATTTCTGCAGCATCAAACTATTCCCCCTGCCCCCATCCCACACATCGCAATCCCTGATATGTGTGTGATGTGTGTATAGCTGCATTGCTATGTGTGTGTTGCTGCATTGCTGTGTGTGTGTGTTGCTGCATTGCTGTGTGTGTTGCTGCTTGCACTATTTCCCCCCCTCTTCTCCCCTCCCACAGCACCCTTTTCTAGTGAGTTATGTGTCCCGAGGCTCCGGAATTCCTTTCCTCACTCCCTTCTCCTCGCCCCTTCTCTTCTCAGCTTCAGGTCACAGCTGAAAACCTTTCTCTTCGACCGCACCTTTGGTCACCTTTCTACCCCTGCCCCTGGCTTGGTCCCGGGATCCGCTATTGTGAAGCGCTCTGAGACGCTGTCCGGCGTGGAGGGCTCTATATAAATTGAAATTGTTGTTGTTGATTGGCTCGCTCCATCGTAGGGTCCGTCGATATAGAAATTTTCCGATATCGATATATCGGTTTGCCCATATTGAGATATACCGATATATCGATATCACCGGGTTTTTTTGTCCTGCGCATGCGCACGCATTCCGGTGTGCGCATACATTCGGATATCGACAAGGTAAGTTGAAAAAGTCCGCATCATACCGATATATCGCCAGACACGATATACCGATATTTGCGATATGTCGATTTTTTTTTACATATCGAATTTTTCGATATATTTTTAATTCCGATATCGGTATATCGATAAGGAAATTATATCGGATATAACCGATATATCGCCGGACCCTACTCCATCGCCTTCACAAATCAGGCGCTGGCAGTATCAACCTCTATGGTTGCACACTCAACCTCACCAAGCCAATCAGGAACCTAGGTCTTGTTCGATCCTCAACTCTCTTTCCTCCCTCACATCCAAGCAATGACTCGCTCTGCCTTCCCTCACCTCCACAATATTACCTGACTCCATTACCATTACCTTACCCCAAGGCTGCTGAAACCCTCATTCATGCCTTCATCACATCCCGGCTTGACTACACCAATACCCTGCTTGTCGGCCTTCCCAATTCCTCCCTCCATAGGCTGCAGATAATTCAGAACTCAGCGGCCCGTGTCCTCTGCCTTTTCAAGGTTCATGTCCCCATCTCCCCCATTCTCACCCGACATCATTGGCTCCCGATCACCCAGAGAATCCATTTCAAGATCCTAGTCCTCACATTCAAAGCCCTCCATGGCCTTGCCTCCATCTGCAACCTCCTAACCCCCTGTCAACCTGCCCTCCCTGTCAACCTGCCCTCCCTCTCCGTTCAGCAGACCCACCTCAAGACCCTCCTCTTTGATGGTCCCAGAGGTCACCCCAAATCACCCCTTTTCTCTCCACCCTCCCTGTCCCTGACCCCAGCTTGGGTCTGAAACAATGACTGTCCAGCACCTTGACATGTCCTCTTGATGTGAAAGGCGCTATACAAGTGTCATTTAGTTGTTGTTGCCCTGAGGTCCTGCCTAGCAATCTCTGCCTGACATAAACTTGGTCACTTCTTGGTTACTTGATTTTTTCTACCACCCCATCTCCAACCTCCCATTCATCTCTTAAGGCCCTGAAACAATTTGTTGCATCCTAGCTTTGCTGCTTTCTCTCTCACCATTCCTTCTTTGAACCCCTACAATCTGGTTTCCATGCCACCCATAGCACAGAGACAGCCCTGGTTAAAGTCTCTAACGACATTCTAAACATCTGTGATCAGGGCTTTCACTGCCTCCTTGACCTCTCTGCTGCTTTCAACACTGTCGATCACTCCATCCAGCTCTCCTCCCTGCTCAATCTTCATGGACCTGCCTTCGCCTGATTCAACTCTTAGCTCTCTCACTGTCTCCACTTTGTTGCCATCAATGGCTTCTCCTCCAGCCCGCGTACTGTCACTTGTGGCATTCCCCCAGGGTTCTATCCTTGGCACCCTACCTTTCAATATCTGCACGCTCGCCCTTGGTTCTCCATGTCCACTGCCTTAACTGCCCAACCTCTCTGGTCCCACACTGTGGAACTCCATCCCGCAGCCCCTCCGCCTCCCTCCTCCCTTTCCTCCTTCAAGGTCTAGACCTTCCTCTTCGACCACGCTTTGGGCTGCCCCACTAACTCTTCCCCCTCTCCCACTCTCCTTTCCCTTGAAGTTGATCCGCTCCGTGACAGGGAGCCAGTGAAGTCTGGCGAGGACTGGGGTAATCAGGGAGCGAAGTTTGGTTCAAGTGAGAATGCAGGTGGCAGAGTTTTGTATGAGCTGGATTTTTTGAATGATGGTGAAGGGGAGACTGGTGAGTAGGGCGTTGGAATAGTCCAGGCTAGAGGTGACAAAGGTATGGACCAGGGTTTCAGAAGCTTTTGGGGTGAGATATTGGTGGAGACGGGCAATGTGGTGGAGATGGAAGAAGGCGGTGCTGGTGATGTGGGGGAGGAAGGATAATTGGGGGTCAAACCTGACGCCTGGGTCGCATATGGGAGTTTTTTGCGCTGGTCGGGTAAGTGGAGGAGGTGAGAGCCGTGGAACTGAAAACATCAATGAGAGCGAAAGAGTATGGCTTCCATCTTGTCAACTTTTAGCTGCAAGAGGTTTGTGCTCATCCAGCTCTTGATGTCTGACAGACAAGCCGACAGAACATCAGGGGACTGGCGGTTGCAATTTGAGGTGGAAAAGTAGATTTTAGTGTCATCCGCATACATGTGGAAATTTACCCTATGTCTGAGGATGACTTCAAGAGGGAACATGTAGATAAGGAAGAGAAAGGATGGGGATTGATCCTGAGGAGAGGGACTGACTAATGGTATCTGCCAGCAGTGGGCAGAGGAGGGGGAGCTGGGTGATCAGCAAGTTGGTGGGAAGGGGTTAGAGGCAGTAGGTGTTGGGTTTCATAGTGGTGATGGTGGATGAGAGGGAGAAAGGAGAGATGGGGATGAAGGAATGTAGGATGGTCACGGTAGGAGCTGAGGACAGGGTGGGTGAGGGAGACAAAATGGGGGTGGTGGTGGCAAAGGGCAGGAGGATGAGGCTGGAAGGCGGAGATTATTGATTTTGGTGGTAAGGAAGTCCATGACCTCTTTGCACTTGCTGTTGGATGTGAAGATTGAGGATGCTTGAGAGGGGCATACGGAGGAGGTGCTGGGTGGTGGAGAAAAGGACATTTGAGTTGTTTTTGGCTTCCAGAATGATGTTGGAGTAGTACACTGTTTTCACACGTGATAAAGAACGGAGGTAGCTGTGAAGATGCTCGAGCCGCAGCTGGTGGTGAACCGTGAGGCTGGTTTTTTGCCACCTGCGCTCGAGCAGCCGGGTATGAGATTTCAGGGAATGGAGATGACCACTGTACCAGGGGGATCGGGTGGATTTTGAGATGGTCCCGGATTTCAGGGGAACGAGAGAGTTGAAGGTGGAGGAGAGGCGATTATGGAGCAGCTTGATGGCTGTTTCAGGATCCCTGTGGATGCAAGGCCAGAGGGGTCGGAGGTCTGTGGACGATAGGGCCTTTGTGAGGGTCTTGGAGGGAAGCCTTTTCTATGGACGGAAATGTATGGTTGAGGGCTTGGTGGAGGAGAGAGGGGTACGAGAAGAGAAAGAGATCAGGAAGTTGTCTGAGATAGCCTTGTCCATTATGCACAGGTTAGAGATGTTAAGGCAATGTGTGATGATGAGGTCAACTTCTACATGTATGTGGATGACACCCAACTCTCCTTCTGCCTCTTCCCTCGATTCCAGGACCACTGCTGACCTACAGACTGTCTGTCAGACATCAAGTCCTGGATGAGAGCTAACTTGCTACAGTTGAAATTCAACAAGACCAAGTTGTCAAGATTGGCTCGCACCAGCGCTTTCACATATCAGGCATTGGCAGCATCAACTCCATGGTTGTTCACTCAACCTCACCAAGCTAGTCAGGAAACTTAGCTGCCTTGTTCGGTCCTCAACTGTTGTTCCTCCCCCACATCCTTACCATGACCCGCTCTACCTTCCCTCACCTCCACAATATTGCCCGACTCCGTCAGTACCTCACCCCTCAGGCTGCTGAAACTTTCATTCATGCGTTCATTACATCCAGCCTTGATAACACCAATGCCCAGATTGTCGGCCTTCCTCCATAGGCTGCAGATCATCCGGAACTCTGCAGCCCGCGTCCTCTATTGTCCTAAGCTCCATGAACTCATCTCCCTCATTCTCACCCAACTCCATTGGCCCCCCCATCACCCAGAGGATTCAATTCCAGATCCCAATCACCTTCGAAGTACTCCATGGCCTCCTTCAACTACCGCCTCAAGACCCTCCTCTTTAACAGTCACATCGGTCACCCCAAATCCCCTCCATTGCCTCCACCCTCCCTGAACTCCGCTCGGGTGAAACATTGACTATCCTGCATCTTGGGACATTCTCCTGATGTGAAAGGCGCTATACAAATATAATTTTGTTTCTTTGATGTGTGTAAATTGGTTGCCTACGATCTAAACAGTCACTATGCTGTATTGTAAATCCTGTGAAATGCAATGTTAATGTAATCAGGTACTGTATCAAATGCACAGATTATTATTTATTATTGGTGTGGCCAGATGTCTGGGGTATGCGGGGGCTGGGTGTGGGATGTGGGGGTTGGAGAGGTGTAGACACAATATTTACTGCTTTCAGAGGAAAATGCACCTCATTCCTACAATATCAATGGGTGAAGGTTCAGTATTTAGTCAGTAGAAGTTGGACAAATTAGCTGTCTGTAACGTAACCTCCTGACCCTTGACCCTTGTCCAGTGCCTTGAGACATCCTCCTGACGTGAAAGGCGCTCTACAAAAGTAGTTTTGTTGTTTAGTTGAAAGAGCAGAATATTTGAGACTTCTCAAAGACGTGATAAGGAGCTGTATCAAATGCAAGGAATATTATTATTATTATAACATTGAGCCAATGAAAGTAAGACTCTTGCAGAGCTCAGGTAATAAACTATACATCAATGTTAGGTTAATCAGAATATTAAGGGATTCGGGGAGAACTGGAAAATTGGAATTGAAAGGATTAGTTGAGGTACTGATCACCGATGATCTAATTAAATGGCGGAACAGGCTCGAAGGGCTGAATGGCCCACTCTTGTTCCTATGTTTCATAAGTCAGGTGACAGCAGAAGCACTTTGGGACATCCTATAAATGTAAACTTGTATTGTAAAATGTTTGTATTGTATTCCTTTCTCTCGTGACAAAATGAGGCGGTGACAAAGCATGAACGCTGGCTGGCACTGATGGTTATTTACTCGCTCTTTAATATTCTGACAGTTCAGTAAATCATGTTAAACGATTGTATTTGATGGATGGTCGAGCAGGTATTTTCTCTCTGTGTTCTCTGTGAAGTGTTAAGTCACGGAATAAAAGCAAACATTCTGTTTCTAGAACTTTATAATATTTAAACGCTGGAAACGTTGTAAATAATTTACCGACTTTCTTATGTTTGTGCGACTGAAGTGACCTTCCCTTTCCTTCCCAACAGCATGTTGCTTTACTGTAATATAAACTGAGCTAAGCTCAATCCTGGCTCTCTTGTTTGCCTCAGTTCAACTGTACACTTCTACACTAATCTTGTCAAAACCACTGAGTGTTTAACACCTGGGATTTGATGCTTAAAGTCACTGAACTGAAAAAGCTACGGAAGTGTGTGCTGTGCTTCATTATCCAGCAGAAATATTGTAATCTGTAATGTCAGAATTGTAGTCGTTTTAAAGAAATATTGGACGAAAGTGGGTTTGAGCCCTGTTTAAAGCACTGACTCACAGAGATGTAACCAGGTAGAGTTTGTGGCTGGGCAGGATGGAATAGTGCAACTATATCTGGCCCCTCACATAGGCTGGCCAAGGTCCCAGAGTGCTTTGATTGACTGAAGTCTGTTACCAGCTTTCCAGTTACAGTTTAATAATGAATTATAGGAAACGCTCCAAACAGGACACGGCACCTCTGCTTTAGAGCCGAATGAAAGTTCCAGCTTCAGTGTGATGTCACTGTGATCCCTCCGAGAGATCTTGGTGGGATTTCATCAGTAGAATTAAATGTATGGTATTTGTGAGTGCAACCGAGAGGTGTTTGAAACGGTTGTTGTGGCTGTGCTGTCAGTCAGTGTCAGAGGCACAATCAAAGCACATCTGTGGATTTCATCTCAGACTCAACCTGCATCTTGTGGAGTCCTGTATTCAGTGGTTACACCACTGGCCTCGCAAGCAATAGGACCTGGGTTTGATTTCCAGGCAGGGAGAAACCTTAGGCAAGTTTCCCTGCTCCATACACCTGTGCTTTACCAGGGGAAACAATTTCTTTAAAAATCTCAACAAATAAATTTTTATCTATTTGAAAAATGTGGTGACTCAATCCACGCCTGTTTGTGGGATGCTGCTGTGTGCAATTGGGTGTCAGGTTTCGCTCACAAAATAAACAGGCGATTCACTTTAGAGTATCGACAAAAACGTAAAATACTCAGATGCTGGAATCTGAAACAAAAACAGAAATATTTTCAGTGTTCCCAGTGATTTTTGTTTTCGGTTCACTTTATAGTATATTCTGTGAAGCACTCTGAGAAATCACAAAACCGTGATAAGGCGCAAGTAGTGTCCGACAATGCATTGATATATCGGTTATATCGATATATCCGTATCGATATTGGAAATTTTAATATATCGGTATATCGAAAAATTTGGTTTGAAAAAAAAATCGGTATATCCACAAAATATTGGTATATCGTCAACAAATGCCACGTTACAGCAAACAGAAAATATACAAGCAAAGGTTCAAATGCCCATTACGCTCCCTTAAACTAACAAAAAACC
The DNA here is from genome assembly GCA_035084275.1 of Hydrolagus colliei. Taxonomy (NCBI): domain Eukaryota; kingdom Metazoa; phylum Chordata; class Chondrichthyes; order Chimaeriformes; family Chimaeridae; genus Hydrolagus; species Hydrolagus colliei. The sequence continues at coordinate 1,673,290 of CM068764.1, read as the reverse complement.
ATAGATAGCATTTAACTGACCTTGTCGCCGGCATTGCAAACCTCCTGGGCATAGAGCACGCATATCTGAATGCGTGTGTATCCCCCTTCTTCCCTTCCCCCCACCACCAAACACAATCAGACACGTGCAGACTGGTCATTCCCACTCCTCCCACTAAACACCATTTCTGTGCATGCGTACAAGATAAAAACCCAGTGATATCGGTATATATCGATATGAGCCCATCGATATCGGAAAATTTCCATATCGACGGAGCCTAGGCGCTAGTTATATTAAATGCAAGGATTATTATCATACAATCATAAATTTTTACAGCAGAGAAGGAGGCCATTCGGCACATCATGCCTATGCTGACCCATTGAAAAGAGCTTTTCCAAATCAATCTCAATTCCCAACTCGCTCCCCATTGCTCTGCAAACTTGTCCATCCAAATAAATATCTACAGTAAAAGCCCGTTTATCCGGCACCCTCGGGACCTGGCCAATGCCGGTTAAAGCGCGTGCTGGATATTCGGCCGAAAACGCAAAATAAAATAATTTCAATGCATTTTCCGGATAAATTCCGGTTAATCGAATGCAGACCTTTTTTTTGCGATGCCAGTTATACGGAAGTTACGGTTGATCGGGTGCCGGATAAATGGGCTTTTACTGTACTTCTCTCTTAATAGTGATACTAAATCAGCTCCCACCACCCTTTCAGGCAATGCATTCCAGATCCCAACAATTTGCTGTGAAAAAAAATTATCCTCACCTCCCCTCTGTTTCTTTAACAACTGTTTTAAATCGGTGTCCTCGGGTCACTGATCCACTCGCCAGTGGGAATAGATTCTCTTTGTTCACTCTATCGAATCCTCTCATAATTTTGAAAATTTCTATTAATTCTCCTCATAATTTTCTCCAAGGAGAATAATCCTAGCTTCTTTAGCCTCTCCTGATAACTGAAGTGCCTCATTCTTGTTACCATCCTGGTAAATCTCCTGTGCACACTCTCCAATGCCTTGACATCCTTCCTAAAGTGTGGTGTCCAGAACTGAACATAATCTCTAGCTGAGGCCTAACCAGTATTTTATAAAGGTTTATCATAACATTATTATCTTCGCTATTGTTATTGCACTGGTTTTCACAAGTAACTTTACTGAGGTGCTAAGCACACGAGCAATGGATTAAACAGGGTTTAAACAAACATACTTTTGTTAGTTTAAAACATCCTCAAATACCTTGTTTTTCTTTGTTTATAATGTAATCAAATTTTCATCTAAAAAGTCATCAGGGTGTGAAACACACTCCTTAACTTGGCTATTGCAACATTAAAAAAAGTATTTTCTTGTTTTTCTAAGAAAACCTGAGCCATAGAATATTTATTTTAATTGAGTTTCTTTGTTATTGTAGGTGTCACCCTGACTCAGTAGCACTCTCACTTCTGGGTGAAGTGCTGAGGATTACACAAATATTGTTAAATAAGGTCTAAATTAAGAGGCATAAATTCTCCCTTAGCCATCGATCAATTTATACCTGAACAGTTTTTAGTCCAATCAATTTTTGTGAATTCATTTAGTACTTTATTGTAATATTTATAAAAACATTTTCAGACTAGACAATCATTTTCCACAAGATTCCTTCCATATATCGATTCTTAAATCTACTGAATGGGTTTAGTGGACAGGAACTAGTCTGTTTTCTGCTTGAAACCAATTGTCGTTTTGTTGTACTGTAAGCGTTCCTCAAGCCTATCACACTGAATGATATCCTACACTTTCCTACTTTTACAGTATTATCTTCACTTTGAACCTTAACACGCAATGTTCTTGAATTTTGTAGTTTGCAGAAAATCTCGTCTGAATCTTCCAAATTTTCCAAAGCTTCCATTTAAAATGATAAACTCTGTCCCCTCCACCCTCTCTCCACGGCAGGGCAGAGCCCCAGCACACTGGACAGAGTGGCCAGCATTACTCTGATTTTACAGCATTGTATATGGGTCCACACTCCCAAGCACACAGTCAGACACTGCATTGGAAAACTAGCGGCTGCCCTTCACCTTCTTACAATAGTGAATGAGCAAACGGGGAGGTGAGGAGAGAGGTTTTCACACAGAGCGGTTAATGGTGGGTGACGTGAGGACTCCACATTAGCTTTCAGAAGGGAGCTCGATAAACACAGCACTGTAGCTAAAAAAAGGAGAAAACTAGAGAGAGGGGCAAAGGACAGGTGAGTGGGACTGAAAGGATTGCTGTGTTAAAGAGGCTCACAGACACAATAGCAGATGGTCTCTATGCTATAAATGTAGACAGGTTGGCCTGAGCACTGACTTGTTTGAGATTGGCTTAAACGATGCTCGCTACTCCCATCATATTTAGATCAGGAGTAATCCAGAATTGTTCTGATCCTTAAAACAACCCAAATTAAGGCATAAAGTTCAGCAGCTCCAACTGGGGAAACACTTTACATTTTCTCTGTGGTGTAGCAGGCCAAGACCCTACAAAGAGTTCAGATGGTTTAGGATTTAGGATTTTATTTGCTGCTTGTAGAAAATGAGTAATGATGTTTCAGGGTGTGGGGTGCTGGTAGGGTAATAATGATGGATTGATTCTGTGTCGTGTTTGCTGTTCAGCTGCCATCATGGCCCTGTTATTGTTTGTGCTTTTTCAGCAGTGATTAATTCGTGGAATAATCAATTGTAAATTGTGAATGCAGTAGACATTTGGCGGTGCCTGTGGGGAAATTGTATCCTAGATTCTCTCTCTGTCCTGTGTGCAGTGTACCACACCGGCTCAGGCTTTATCTGTTGAGGGAAGAATCCGTTCTGTCAAATGAAACAAATAAGGATTCACCTGGGAGAGAGCGTGAGAGAGAGAGAGAACGTCTCCAGTGAAGGAGATCATGTGGGAATTTTCACTAGATTCAGAGAATGCAAGTTATTTATAACTGTGGCAGCCTGGCCCAATCCGGACATTTGAGGATTAAGGTTCAGTTGTGTGGTTAATTTGGTCACTGGGGACAGGGAATCATCCCATTCAGTTCCTGTTAACCCCACAAGTCAAAGACCTAATGGGAAGGGTAACCCTAGCTGGACAAGCAGTGGGAAAGCTTGACAAACAGTGGTTTTAGTTAACACACACTCTGAGGTCTCCATGTCTTTGCTTTTGCCACCCTGTGCCTAATACTTTCCAGAATTTGGTAAGCAGGATGTGTCCCTCCAGAGAGAGAGAGAGAGAGTGCACATTCCATTCTAACAATCTGTCTCTGGGATTTCCATGTGCAGATGGGATGCATGGAATTCTCAGTTTAAATTGATAGTCTTAAGCACGGTGATGGGTTTCCTCAAGTATCATAAACCTAGCTAAACCCCCCAAAATGATTCATTTGGATCCTGTGTTCGTAATCTTGACCTGGGCTAACCACTGCCGGATAGTCTGAGCAACAGTCCTCCTGGTTCAGTCCTGAACTGTCACCGCCACACAGTCCCGCTCAAAATTTTGAAAATTTAAAATTTTCATTTTCAAAATTTTTGCAAAGGACATCAGTGTTTCTTATCCAGAATCCAGATAAAGTCCATCTTTACACCCTCCTCATTAACACTGCTCTTGAGAACATTTACTGTAAATGTAAAAATGTTCAAATCATAATACCTGAAATATTCATGTTTTTTTTTAAATGAGCAATTTGTAGCCATATTCCCCGAACTGTTCATGTGAACTTAAATTTTTTAAGCCTTAAAAATGTTCCCTTATCGAGGGCAATTGGTAACGTCTGGGGAGTGGGAGGGAAAGTTAAAGTTCTGTCAGGAATGTTGTTGTGTTGGAGCCAGGAATTGGTGCATGTATAACCAGAGCCGGCAACTGGTCAGTTCTGGGGTTTATCTGGTACTCGTCACCATCCCTTGCCCAAACCTCATCTTAGAGAGAGACATCAGCATGTGTCACAGAATCATTGTTACATTTTTGCTATAAAGAACAGTAAAAAGGCTCCATTATGTACCCTGTAGGGTAAATGTACACATTCAGAGGGAATTATATTAAGGAGTACTTAATTAACGTAACATTTTCATTGATAGCATAATTACTGGCACATGTACATACACAGTTACACACAGGAGCACAGAAAATCTGTTTCAAAGGCAAAATGGGAATGTGTTTTTACATGTAGAACCATTCTTTATTGCCAGACTGTTAAGAACAAATTGATGCGGTTCTTAATCTTGTCACTATGAGACAGTTCTAGAAACGCTATTACTGCCAAAATTGGAAAACTAGGTGCTTGTTTATCTATCATTTCTGTGTAATGGAGACGGATCTACTTTGACCCCTGAGGGTGGAAAAGAGAAAAGGTTTGACCTGTTGGCTTTTCTTTTGAGAGAGAGAGAGAGAGAGAGAGAGAGAGAGAGAGGGAGGGCGACAAGTGGCGATGGCCTGTTTGTACATGAACGCTTCATCTCTTTAAACTGATTCTCCAGGTCTGTACCATGATAGTGGCTCAAATACAGTGTCTTGTGTGTCATCATACGATGTCCCTAGTTTCAGTTGCAATGTTTGGCGTGCTCATTGACATGTTGGCTGTCTGGCTGTATTCACCAGTGCATATTCTCCTGCAGTGATGGTGATTTCATATTGGAACATGGCAAGGGTGAGTCAGGCCTTCTACAACAACAACAAGAAAATGACATTTGTATAGTGCCTGTCATGTTGGGAGGACGACCCAAGGCTCTAACGTAAACAAAAAACTCAGTGACTATTTTTATCCCCTTAAAATACTTTCATTTATTGATGACATCATCTTAAGACCTCCCTCTTCCCTCCTAACCCCCTGATCCAACCCCCAGAGTGGGTCCAAATCACTGGATATGCAACACCTAGCGACGTCCTCCCGATGTGGAAGGAGCTTTGTAAATTTAATTTGTTGTTGTTGTTGTTGTAAAGATGGTTACTGCCCTGGGACAGAAAGGTGGAGCCGTGGTTGCTCTATATATAGCGTGTGTTTGTGAATTATACAGACTGGATGAGCACGTGATCTATGACCCACATCTATTCTCTGTGCGGGAGGGAGGGTGTATGTGTGTGCGTAGGCAGAGGTGAGCAGGGTGTTCCTGTAGTTGACAGTCTCTCAGGAGATGCTGACAGGGACCGGCAGTGCTGGTGGATGAGAGTTTTGTTACCTCACTAATCAGGTGCTCTCAAAGTGAACCAAAGTCCAGGTGGATTGGAAGCTTGGGTGGGAAATCCAACTTGTGTTTTATAAACTGTGCCATTGCTAAGTACTGTACCACATGTGAATTATTTTATGAACCTAAGCATTTGCTGCTAAAACAAGAGCAAAGTCCATCTAGTTCTCACCCTCCACCATCCTGGCAGTTGGTTGACACGTCGTGTCCCAAACTATACACCGAACCCCCAGATATTATTTTCTAGCTTTGTCGTGCCTTGTCACATTACGTTACCTCAAAGTGCTCCACAGATACTGTGGTGAGCAATGACTTGGCAAATTGACAGCAGGGTGTCCTGTGGCTGTGGCTGTGGCTGTACAAGAGGTGACAATTTAATGTATCACCTGGAAGATGGCACCTGTGACAATGCAATCATAGAATCATAGAATCATAGAATCATAGAATTTTACGGCACAAAAGGAGGCCATTCGGCCCATCTAGTCTGTGCCGGCTCTTTGAAAAGAGCGATTCAATCCCATTGCCCTGCCCAATGATTCATTCGTGTACACACAGGAGGTGGGTGAACACGAGTGCACACGTGTGCTAGAGGAGTGAAAACACTCGTGTCAGTGTGATCTGATCATTTGATTTCTGGAGTTTAAAAGCAATTACGATAGTGTCCATATCTGAAGCCTATTGATCCACTAGAAGCTGATGTTTAATTCCTTTGTGGTGAGTTGAAGACTCTGTTGCAGAGATTGATGAGATTAGACCCACTGCTCAGAATAGGTGAAGGAGAGTATTACAGGGATCAGTATGTAAGCAGCTCACAGCTGTTTTACATAGTATCTGTCCCTGAGGGCAGGGGGTCAGTAGCTGTGTGGCTGTCGCAGTGATGATCCTAACCTCATATCGATTACAAGTTCATTGTCCCTTTGAAGAAAGTAAGCAGTTTTGTAGAGCATGTTTGCGGAAGAGTCTAAATAATGACATGGTGTTTCCATGATGACAAGTTATGTGTGAAGATAGAGCAAAGAACTCTGCCCTTTTCCTCACTTATTTCCCTTCCTCCCTCCCTCCCTCCCTCCCTCCCTCCCTCCCTCCCTCCCTCCCTCCCTCCCTCCCTCCCTCCCTCCCTCCCTCCCTCCCTCCCTCCCTCCCTCCCTCCCTCCCTCCCTCCCTCCCTCCCTCCCTCCCTCCCTCCCTCCCTCCCTCCCTCCCTCCCTCCCTCCCTCCCTCCCTCCCTCCCTCCCTCCCTCCCTCCCATCCATCGCCAACTGTGCCTTTAAGAGAAGATGATGAATACAGGTACCCCTCCTCAACCGCCGGGGATACGTTCCTGAAAATCTCCACAGTTGGTAAAACCGCGGTTGGAAAATACAGGGCCCTATGGGAAACATGGGGATAGGGGGAGTGTGTTTGGGAGCATTGGCTGCCAGGATCTGCAGCAATCCGCAAGGTTGTCTGACTGACTGATCTACACACAGACACAGAGAGAGAGAGAGAGAGAGAGAGAAATCAACAGAGAAGGTGGTGTGGTGGGTGAAACCGAGGAGGGGATGCGGAGAAGGTGGTGTGGTGGGTGACATGGGGATAGGGGGAGTACATTTGGGAGCATTGGCTGCCAGGATCTGCAGCAATCCACGAGGCTGTCTGACTGACTGATCTACACACTGAAATAGAGAGAGAGAGAAATCAACAGAGAATCGGTGATGTGGTGGGTGACATGGTGGAGGGTGGGATGTGGAGAAGGTGGTGTGGTGAGAGACATGGAGTGGGGTGATGTAGAGAAGATGGTGTGGTGGGTGACACCGGGGGATGCGGAGAAGCAACAATAAATTCATGTTATTTACCTTAATCCTAAGAGAGAAGCGACATCTCGCTGGTTGATTGCGACATTGCAACTGAGTCCGAGCGCTAAACGCTAGCGCAAAGCGACATCGTGGCTGGTTAATGCAACTGGATCCTAACGCCAAACCCTAGTGTTAGTGTTAAAACCCGTGGATAAGCAAAGGTTGTCACAGTGAGCCGACCGTAAGTGAAATTAGCGGTAGAAAAAACAGCGGTTGGTGCAGGATACCTGTATTCAATCTGTGGGAAACTGTGTAAAGTTAGTGCATGAAATGGAACGTATACAATCAGTCAGTTTGCTGCTAATCATAGAATTTATGGCACAAAAGGTGGCCTTTCGGCTCATCTAGTTTGTGCCGGCTCTTTGAAAAGAGCAACTCAATCCCACTGCCCAGCTCTCTCCCCGTAACCTAACAGACCTGTTCTCCCTAAATAAAGATCTAATTCTCTTTTAAAAGCTGTTATCGAATCAGCCTCCACCACCTTTTCAGGCAATGCATTCTAAATTGTACTATCTAGCCTATATTGCCTCCCCTCATTTCTTCTCCCAAAATGTATCACCTCACATTTCTCTGCATTAAACTTCATCTGCCATGTGTCTGCCCACTTTACCATTTTATCTATATCTTCTTACAGATGGTTACTATCCTCCTCACTATTTACTATTCTCCCTAACTTAGTATCATCTGCAAACTTGGAAACTGTGTTCCCTACACCCAAGTCCAGATCATTAATATATACTAAAAAGATCAGTGGTCCCAAAACTGATCCCTGGGGGACGCCATGTTCTTAAATATACGTGTTAAACTCGGGCATTAATGTCCTAGTGTTTCGACTCCCCCGGAGCTCACAGACTCTTGGCAAGTGGCGGCTGAAGTCAATGAAACGGTGACGAAGGGCACCTGAGACTTAGGGAAGCCCCATTTGAGACACCAACACCTTCATGGCAAACCATTGGTGCTGCTGCCATAATGGCCACAAACCGGTGACATCCTTGTGCATGCATGTTCACAAGACCTCAGTTTGGCAGAAGTTTGGGCAGAGTAGCCACCATCTAACAGAATTGGGGAAACAGGCTTGAGGGGCTGAATGGCCTAATCCTATTTGGCCTTCATGTGGGCAGCAACTCAGTCTCAGCACTAAATGAAAGGGTGATGTGTGCGATGGAATTAATGTCAGCCCCTCACTGGTGATGCCTGGAGTTGGGACGGTTACTGCAGTGATTCCTGTGCGGTGACCGCACCCAGCTCAGTTGGATTGTGGGAATTGTTCTCGGAGATGTTGGGTGTGTTGGTGTGTGGTGTGGCCTGTTGGGTGTGGGGTGTTTGTGTGAGGTCTGTAGTTTGGCCACTGGGTGAGCAAAGTGCCTTGGCATCAGGATGTTTATCTTGGTTCTATGTTATTGTCAGCACCTGGTGTTTGCCCGAGGACATTATCCTGCTCAAGAGTCTTCTAGTGCTTCACACAGAGAGAAAGGGAGACCTTCTGTAGTTAATCTGCAGTTAAACTGTTCCTGACTGATGATGACTAGTTACTCAGCACCAGGCTGTGATCTGTGAATCTATAGTCTGTCTAACTGTGATTGCATTTACCCAGGAGGCAGCTGTAAAGGGAGGGAATTACATTAGGATTGGCTGGTATCAAATCTCTATGTTGTTTCCACTGTTTGTGTTGCTGGGCCAATGACAATCAGTGGAAAGTGAGCGTATCTTCATTGTGCTGTATGTGAGCGTGTGCTGTGTGTGTCTGCTATGTGTGTATGCTGGGTGTGTGTGCTGTGCATGTGTATCTGCTGTGTGTGCACAGTGTGTCTGCTGTTTGTGTTGTGTGTGTTTTGAGTATAAGTGCTGTGTGTGTGTTGTGTTTACGTGTGCTGGTGCTGTGTGTGTTGACAGATGTTTATGTAGTCTCCAGGTGTGATGGTAGCTGATAAAGTGTAGGGTCGCTGTGTGTTGGATGTGTTATTGCTGTGTGACCTAGTCGCCCTGAGGAGATCGTGGATGCTTGGCACATTCTCTGTTTCTAACCAAACTGTTCAGCTTCTTGTGGACAATATTGATTTTTGGGTTACGAAAACCTTTTCCAGAAATATCAAACCAAGCTGACTGTTAGCTGCGAATCTGGGAACAAAGGAGCAGGAAGAAGCCATTGTTCCGCCATTCTATATATAAGCTCATGGCTGATATGTACCTCAACTTCAATTATCCATCTTTGCCCCATATCCTTTGATTCCCTGATCTAACAAAACATATCTCCCCCTCAGTCTGGACACTGTGAATGGATCCAGCCATAATCAACAACCTTTTGAGTGAGAGAGAGAGTTTCAGATTCCCATTGCACTTTGGGTAAAAAACTGCCTCCTATTTTCACTCTTAATTTTAAGATGATGCCCTTATTCTGGATTTCCTGACCAGAAGAAATAGTTTCTCTGTATCTACCATATCAAATCCCTTTATTCTTTTAAAAACTTCAATTTGATTACCCTTCAACCATCTAAACTTAAGGGAATACACCCCCAACTCACTTTGTCCTCTCTCTCTGAAGCTGGCTAAATGTCACACAGATCTTTGATGTTCAATATCTGTTTCATGCAAGATCAAAAATCCCTGAAAACTAGTGAAGTGTTCCCTCTCCCTCCGCGTCTAACCCCATTAACCTAGCCAGGCCTTTCCGTGCTTACCAGTGTGACATGTCTATTTATGCATAGAGTGTTAAACCAACAACATCAGCAACAAAATTACATGTGTATAACTCCTTTCATGTCAGGAGGACATCCCAAGACCCTGGACAGTCTGTGTTTAGGACCCAAGTTGGGGTTGGGGAGACTGGAGGGATGGGAGTCCCGGGAAGGAGGGGTGACCAATGGCATGATCGAAGAGGGGGGTCTTGAGATGGGATTTGGCGGAGACTAGGGAAGGGGCGAGGCTTCAACTACAATAACAACAACAAATTGGATTTATACAGATTTACATCGGGATCGCCTAAGGTGCTGAATAGTGAAAGTTTTGCACCCGCGATGGGGTTAGAATCAAAAGGGGGGTGAGGGGGGGAGTGGGTGGGGGCCAGGAGAGGAGATGGAAGTCCAGCATATGTGAGGTGGGGAGGCAGTGGCAGAGCCGGGCGATTTTGCGGATGTGGGGAAGGTAGAGCGCGTCAGAGCATGGTTTGGGTTTAAAGGATAGTTGATGGTCAAACAAGATGCCAAGGTTCTTGACTGGCTCAGTGAGGTGGAGTGTGCCTCCATGGATGGTGATGCTGTCAGCACCTGTGGCGTGGAGGCGCTGACTGGAGCCAATCAGGAGGGCCTCGGTCCTGTTGACATTCAATAGTGGAAAGTTAGCAGTGGACCTGAAGTCAAGGATGGAGGCAGAGAGATACAGTTGGGTGTCATCCACGTACACATGATATGCCCGAGGATGCTATAGGGCAATGAGATATTAACGTAAGCGCAGCTTCTCAGTTCAGTGTGGCAGGGAAGTGTGTAATGGCTGTATGAGAGAGAGAGAGAGAGAGAGAGAGAGAGCGGGGAATCCGCTGTGATGGGTGAGTGGCACAGGATGTGATTGGCGATGCTCGGGGAGAGTGGGTACAGTGTTGGGCTCGGGATCTGACTGAGAGGTTGAGTGTGGGGACACGGCCTGTGATCTTGCTGACTGAGAGAGCAACAGCTTCTCATTATCTCCCTTTGTCTGCTTCTCTCTCATCGTGTCGCTGCCAAACTCACTGCATGCACATCTTGGGTTCAAATGTTTGGATTATTGCCATCGCCAGCAGGACTCTGAGGACACAGATGTGATCAGATTTTTCACATTATTACCTGCGGCATTGACTGACAATCTCGCTTTTATTCCCTTCCCATGTCCTGGGCGCCCCCTCAAAACAAAACATAGTCAAGGCTCAATGCCCAGAATCATTTTTCACTTCACCTTGTGAGAACTGAGTGACAGAGAGAGGCAGCTCTCTCTCTCTCTCTCTCCTCACCTCGGGCCCTGGGCTTGTGAGGGGTCGAGGCTCAGTTTACTGGGTGCCTCCGGGGATGGAGTTACTGCTGGAGCAGTTACTGCTGTCTGCTGTTTGTTTGCACTGTGGGAGGAGAGAAAGACAGAGAGGGAGGGAGAGTGGTTTTGTGAGGTTTGGCCTCAGAAAGGAATGAGTTAGTAATATTTGTTGCTGGCTTTGGTTCCCAGGCATGTATCAGAGTTGCCTCAGTTCCTGCGCCCTGGGATGTCTGTCCTCCTGACATGTAAAGTGCTACACAAGTGTGATTTGTTGTTGTTGTGCCACCCTTCAGGCAGCTCTGGATACGCTGTTTGTATTATGGGGTCCCAAATCGTCATGTAGAAGGGAGGCTGTAGTGGCTGGGAGGTCATTGGGAATGATGTGTGGCCTGGAACTTGGTTGCGTGGGTGGGTGGCTGGCTGGCTGGCTGGCTGGGTGGGTGGGTGGCTGGCTGGCTGGCTGAGAGGCTGGCTGACTGGGTGGGTGGGTGTGTCCGGCCTTCTGCGTGTTTCTCGTGCTCTCTGCTCTCCGCTCTCCGTTGATGCCTGCTGCGTTCAACTCCGGAATACTCTCTCTCTATCCCTCCGCCTCGCCCTACCATCCTCATCTTCAGGTCGTGCCTGAAGATGTTGTTCTTGACTGTGCCTACAGTCATCTCTCCCTCCCCTAGTGTCGTGCTGCACCACAGTCAGACGCTCTGGGAGTCTGCCCTGAGTGAGGGGCGCTGTGGAACTGTGTAAGTTGTTTTTCTGCTGATGGCCCAATGCTTGAATTTTCTCAGCTGATAGAACAACATCACAAAGTCTGAACAGAATAATCTGCTACAAAGACTCCTATGTTCCTCTTCAATTATTTAATGAAACTCAGTCATCAGCTCTGCTATGGTGGGGGTGGGGAGTTGCGAAGGGAGGGGGAGTTGCGAAGGGAGGGGGAGTTGTGGAGTGAGAGGCTGTTGGGGAGAGGGGGAGTTGTGGAAGGAGGCGGCTGTTGGGGAGGGAGGGGGAATTGCGGAGGGAGGGGCTGTTGTGGAAGGGGAAATGTTGGTGGGGAAGATGCTGGGGGAGGGGGAAAGTGGGTATGTTTTGGGAGGTGGGTAGCGGAGCTCCTGTAGCTCAGCAGTTAGAGCACTCGCCTTACAAACGGGAGACCAGTGTTCGAATCCAGGCAGATATCAGGGCGAAGCCCTGGGCAAGTTTCCTTACTCCACACACCTAATAATCCGTCCAAAATAATCACAATAATAAAAATTGGTCATTTTCAATCCAGGACTGTGTGTGGGACGCTGCTGTGCGCAATTGGTTGCTGTGTTATGCCCACAAATATACAGTCAATTCACTTTACAGTATATTCTGTGAAGAGCTTTGAGACGTCGATAAGATGTGAAAAGCGCTTTATCAAATGCAAGGATTATTATTATTATTACATTGCACAGAATCTCGTTACAGCAGCTGCTGAGTTTTCCGCTCTGTATTTGGCTGCTGTGGGTGAGGTATTCCTCACCCCAGATCACCGTTTGCTCAGTGTTGCTGCTGCTGCTGCTGACCACATGTTCTGGTGGTGTCTGTGGCGGGTGGGGGTTGTGGGAGGATGACCCAGGGCTGTAGACCCTCTCACTGCTTTTGTTCAGTTACTTTTCTTCCTGGATTTTTCTCACAGGCAGCGCTTTTTTGCTCACATGTGTCACTATACTTTATAGTATATTCTGTGAAGTGTTTTGACGTGATGGTATTAATAATAATCCTTGCATTTGCTTTTTCACATAATCTAGACGTCTCAAAGCGCTTCACGGAATATACTGTAAAGTGCATTGATTGTATATTTGTGGGCAAAACGCGGCAGCCAATTGTGTACAGCAGCGTCCCACAAACAGTCGTGGATTGAAATGACCAATTTTTAAATTATTATTATTGATGAGGCATGGTTTGAAATACAAGGATTATTATTATTATTTTATTATTCTCATGTACAGTGTTGGCTTGTTGCTCTGTACTGAGCTACAATTGGGAGATGAGCCATTGTGAGCAGCACATTTGAGGTGTTGGGGATCAGGGTATAGGGGAGGGGGAGGACAGTGGAAAATTTAGACGCGTCCAATCTTGACAAAAAGCATTAATTCTCTTCAACCACACCTTTGATCACCCTCCTACTCCCACCCTCCCCGCCCTTCACCCCTCGTCCCAAGCCCCAGCTTGGGTGCAAATCCTTGATTGTCCAGCATCTTGGTACATCCCCCTGATGCAAATGTCATTGGTTGTTGTGACAACATTGCCCGACTCCGCTATTACCTCAACACTCAGGCCGCTGAAACTCTCACCCATGACTTCATTACGTCCATGTTCGACTATGCCAATGACCTGCTTGTCGGACTCTGCAACTCCTCCCTCCATAGGCTGCAGAGCATACAGAACTCTGCAGCCTTGGACCTCTCCCGCACCAAGCTCCGTGATCCCATCTCCCCCATTCTTGCCCAACTCCTTTGGTTTCCCATCATTCAGAGGATTCAATTCAAGTTCCTAGTTCTCACCTTTAAAGTCCTCCATGGCTTGCCCTACCCTACCTCGGTGACTTCCTAATCCCCTAACAACCTGTCTGCTCCCTTCGTTCAGTGGGTTGCTGCCTGTTCCATGTCCCCCAACCCACCCGCCCCACCATCGCCGGGTGAGCCTTCAGCTACTCTGCCCCCAATCTTTGAAATTCCATCCTGCAGTCCCTCTGCCTCAACCCTCCCTAGCCTCATGCAAGTCCCGTCTCAAGGCCCTCCTTTTCGACCGTGCCATTAGTCAGGCCCCTTTCCCTCCCTTCTCTCCACCCACCCAATCCCGACCCTAGGTCGCATCCGAAACACTGACCGTCCAATGCCTTGGCATGTCCTCCCGACATGAAAGGCGCTATAGACATGTAATGTTGTTGTTGAATTTCTTTGGTTCTCCATGGAGTGAGTTAGTATGGCGTTTTCAGCTCTGCTCTGTGGCTGGAATATGCTGCAAACACTGCTCAGTCACTGCAGTGAATGTGGACAGGCTACTGATGGGGATGCCTACTGTCTGCCAATGGCAAACAGCTTTAGAGGAACAGGAATTCTGTCCTTGCCGGCGAGTGCCATCAATCAGTCGGCCTGGCTTTCAGCGACTACTTGAGTTGAAGTGCGCTGCGGCAGGACTGCTCTTTCCAATGTGTCATTTACTGGGTTCTGTTCCTGTCTGCTGTTGGCAGCGGGAGGCAAGTGGATGTAGGACAACAAAACATATATTTTGTGCAGCAGCTTTCACGTGAAAGAGACATCTCAACGTCCTTTACAGAATGAGATTAATGAGAAATTAACTGCATGTTACACTGGCAAATGCAACAGCTAATTTGCATTGGGGAAGTCCTGCAGAATAGACATAACCTGAACGGAGCTGTTTAGTAATGTACTGACCTTCAGCCTAAACCACCCGCTCGGAGTATATGCCAGCCCTAACACTGCGTGGTGACTTACACACATAATAAACTCATTTAATTGAAAATAGCTGAAAATTGATACTTTGTGTTTAGTTTCTAGTTTACGGCACATTGGTACACAGACACGATTGCCCCAGAGGGAGAGTATTAGGCTAAATAATATTTTTTAAAAGGTTGAGTTCTACATATGAACCGTGGGATTGTTATAACAATAACAATATTAAATTGGTTGCTTCAATCCATAAATGTTTGTGGGGACATTGCTGTGCGTTCTGCCCATAAAATATACAGTCAATTCTGTGAAGAGCTTTGAGACGTCGCGAAGATATGATAAAGTGCTGTGTCAAATGCAAGGATTATTATTATTATTATTATTATTACCAAGTGGTTCATCACTGAAATCCAACTCAGCCCCAATGGCAACATAATCCTGGGAAAATTAGCGGGGAAGGCTATTGGGAGTGTCTTGTCCATTCCCTCTTAACAACAAGGACAGGATGGGGCCAGTTTTATTACCAGACACTTTTCATGTGCCCGCCCTCTCCCCCTCCCCCTGACCACCCCGAGGGCAGGGTGGTGGTCTCCACAGCAGTCACTAAACTCTCTAAACAGGAAGGTGTATGTCTGTACTGTTAGTCTCACTGATGCTGTCATTGACCCAGACTCCTACAAGTGTCCAATCCATTTGAACACCTGCCTCTTTGCCCTGACCCTCAGCGCGGTTGCCAAAACTCCTCAGGATGTCTTCCGTAAACATCTGTTTGTGTATGTCCTCCTCGGTCTCTAGAGCTCCTGTCACACTATTAACTGACGGGCAGATGTTGTGCACAGCTGGACTCTAATCACAAAGGCAACAGATGTTTCCCAGTACCAGCCCCCCCCCACCCCTCACCCACCCACGACGACTTGGCATAACTGGTAACATGTTGGGTTGTGCTGAATCTAATTGGGAATGGGAATGGCTGGTTGGCTAATGCTGCTGTGTATTTGACATGATTAAAGCAAGTTATAGTGCCAGTCGGTATTACTATAATAGCAGGCTAATTTATATTATTGTTGACTTTATGATTATTTATGGTTTGTCTTAAGAGTAATTATAATAATTTGCAGATTCCATTCTTATTCTGGGGATAAAACCAGCTTTAGGATTTATTTTGTAAACACTTCTGAGTTCCTGAGACTCTGGGATCCTTCGTGATGATGGACGTGAGATGTAAGATTCCAGTCTGTCCTTCCTGTGTTGATTGCTACATCAAATGCAAGGATTATTATTATTACTTTATTATTATTATTATTATTATTGCATGTAATTATGGCCAGATGCGGCCTGTAGCCATTAAGGGCTTTTACCTGACGATGTCACTGTGAGAGAGTAGCTCCAACACTGACCAGGGAAAGCCTGGCTCCTCACTCGGCCCCGCTTCCACGGCAGGTATCACCAGCGTGCACTGAGCCAGGAGGGGCTCCGGCCACACAGACTCATACACTATTATTCCAGCTTTCACATTATTATTGAATTATTATCATTCACTACCATAGAATCATAGAATCTTACGGCACAAAAGGAGGCCATTTGGCCCATCGATCTGTGCCAGCTCTTTAAAAAGAGCAATTCAATCCCACTCCCCAGCTTTCTCCCCATAACCTCGCAAACCCGTCCTCCCCAAATAAATGTCTACCTCTCTTTTAAAAGTTGTTAGCGAATCGGTCTCCACCACCTTTTCAGGCAATGTATTCCAGATTCCAACAACTCGCTGAGTGAAAACATTTCTCCTCACCTCCCCTCTGCTTCTTTTTGAAACTATTTTAAATCTGTGACCATGAGTCACTGATACACCCACTAGTGGAAACAGTTTTTCCCTAAATATTCTGTCAAATCCCCTCATGATCTTAAAAACCTCTACAGTAAAAGCCCGTTTATCCAGCAACCGATCAACTGTAACTTCCATATAACCGGCATCGCAAAAAAAAATCCGCATTCAATTAACCGGAATTTATCCGGAAAAAAGTATTGAAATTTTTATGTCATATTTTTTCAGCCAAATATCCGGCACGCGCTTTAACTGTCATTGGCTGGGTCCCGAGGGTGCTGGATAAACGGGCTTTTACTGTATTAGGTCTCCTCGTAACCTTCTCTGTTCCAATGAGAATAAACCTAGCCTCTCTAGCCTTTCCTCATAACTGAAGTCCCTCAATGCTGGTAACATCCTGGTGCATCTCCTCTGCACCCTTTCCAATGCCTTAACATTAGGCTTCCTAAAGTGTGGTGACCAGAATTGAACACAGTACTTCAGCTGAGGCCTAACCAAAGCTTTATAGTCAGAACTTCCTGACTTTGTACTCTATGCCCCTATTTATAAAGCCTAGTATCCCATATGCTTTTTTAACAGCCTTGTCTACCTGACAGGGCTTCGAAGAATTACCTACACAAACCCCCAGGTCTCTCTGTTCCTTCACACTCCTTAAAATTGTACTACGTAGCCTATATTGCCTCCCCTCATTTCTCATTTCTACTCCCAAAATGCATCACCTCATATTTCTCTACATTAAATTTATATACTATTTTTTTCACATGTTCAAGGACTCCACTTTTCAAGCACTTTTTTTTAAACAGATTTTTATTTATTTCATGTTTCTGTTCATTTCAGTAGCAACAGTAAATGTGATTATACAAACATACAGACTGTTGTAAAACAAATCCATTTTTTTTTAAAATCCAGTGTCGGTGGCCTCGTAATCGACGGTCAGTGAGACTCTGCTGATGTGAAGGTTATGATCTAGTTGACCTGATCTAGTTTGTTTATTGTTGTTGTTGCTGCTCGGAGAGTTGTGGGCAGGGTTTGGGGAAATCAATCAATGCAATGGCATGTGAGCTTCGTGTGTCTGTGTGCATTGGGGAGGGATTGTCATCAGACAGGGTGTGTCACGTGGATATGCTCAATTAAGGAGCATGTAAACCACCAGGAGAAGCTCATTCTAGGAACATAAATTAACCGATTGCCAAGATTGATGGAGGTGAAAGGGGGTGGTGGGGGGAACCTCTGTGTAAGTTAAGACCCTCTGATTGTTGCGTTCTCTCCATCAGATGGCTCAATTACATATCTTTGGGTTGAAACTGAGAGGTATTAAAAAAATGTGAATTTGGTTGTGTGTTTTTTTACATACACACTAATCTCAGGCTCCAAGGCGACTGTCGCTGGCCACAGTGTCCTGCACTTGCTGCTCACAGATGGCGAAGGTTGTGATACGCAAACAATGCCCACACATGGCATCTGGGATGTGTTTCATGGCTGTTAAAAGCTGGAGTTCAGTGGGAGGCTGTGCGCTGTGCCGAACCCTCAGGCTAAATACAGCTTCAGTTTGGCACCGAGTCAAAGCAGGGAAGTGTCTGAACAGTGAACATGGTAATCAGTGTCAACGTTGAATGTGGATGGATGCGTGTATAAAGAGCACCCGCTGGCAGGCAGGCTGACGCGGAGCACAGATCCGCTGCCTCCAAAAGGCGGAACGACAGAGCAGCGAGAACACGCGGGCGGCTCAGCGGCTTTGGGGAAACGGGTTCCGAGCTCGGAGGGAGTGTTGGCGGCAAACCAGGAAAAAGGCCTCGGGAACAGCTACACTTCATGGATAAAAACCAAGAGAACGATGACCTGCCAATCAGCTGTGGAACGAAGTGGAGAGGAATTTGAATGTAAGCCTGGAACTATTGTTGGAAACTATTGTGTGGGTTTGAGCTGTGTGTTTGTCACTGTAGCATTATATGATAAGATCTAAATACAAAATATATTTGTTTCTTTCTCTGACTGTGTCTTCATCTTTGTGTACAGTTTTGCATGTGCCTTTGTTATACTGTATTAAGGTAGTGTTGGAGCGTTGGCTCCCAGTGTGTGCATGTGAGTGTGAGTGTGTGTGCATGTGAGTGTGTGCGTGCATGTGTGTGCATGTGAGTGCATGTGAGTGTGTGCGTGCATGTGTGTGACTGGGCAGCCTACCAGTGACACTGTACGATATTGTATGCTGATGGCACTAATCACCGATGTCAATGAGAAATATCCTGTTTTCTGTGTGTCTGTGTGTGTGTGTGTGTGTGTCTGTGTGCATGAACACCTCCACCTTTCTGTGAATCTGAGACTGACTTGTTACTTCAAAATCCTCACCCTCATGTTCAAATCAACCCACTCCCTAGCACTTTGCCAACTTTCCTACCTCCTCACTCCCATATCCACCACCAGGTGCCTCCACTCAACTGGCACCTGGCACCGTCCCTCATACCCTCCGCCCCACCATCGGAAGGTCGCGCTTTTAGCCACTTCACCCCTACACCCTGGAACACCCTCCCTCAATCCTTCCACCATGCCCCTTTCTCTCCCCTTGTACAAGTCCTGTCTGAAAACCTTCCTCTTCAACTAAAAACCTCCCTCCAACCAATTCCTGGCTTGGAGTCAGGCACTGCTACTATTAAGCCTCTGAGACACAACCCAGCATGGAGGGCGCTGTATAAGCGCAAGTTGTTGTTACATAAGCAGAAATACTTGCTCAACAAAGCAATGTGCGGGTAGCTACAAATAGTGTATCTCTTGTGCTCTGTAAAGTAAATTGGAAGATGCTCAAAGCAGGCTGGGTGCTCACAAGGCCTGGGAGGCAGTAAACATAAATGTTGAGAGTGTGGGAGGAAGGTAAGACTGGACTTGGGAAGAAAGTGAGTGATATTTATATGCATGTTTCCTCCCTGATTTTGACACTTGTTTTTTTAAATAATAAACTGCGCTGTTTGTGTTAACAGATTGGGATCCACAGAAGTGCCCACCTGAGTGGCACTGAGGTGTCTGACCGAAGCGTATGCCAGCGCACTGTCCAGCCAACATTGAACCAATGGGCATCTCAGGAGCAATATTCACCTGCAAGGACTGAGAGGTGGAGTCGGATCAGACACTGGAGTGGCCAGTGATCTCTGGTGGTGAGGAGTGGGACTGTGATCGAGCCCCAGAGAACTCTGTACATCTGCACCAACCCCAACACCGAAGTGGAAGCAGACCTGGACTCTCCAGCAACTCATTACATCACTGCAGCTCCATTACCAAACATGGGGCAGGCAGATTGATGGCAGCCTTGCTGGGCTTTAGGGACATTGCTTCAGTCATTAGGTCTTTATTATAATAATTACATATTATTTTGTCAATGTCTGGAGGCTCTTCACAGAATAGTGAACTGTACACGACTGTAAAGTCCAGTCACTGTATCTGTAAGTGATGCAACTGCCAATTTGTGCACAGCAACGTTCCACAAACAGCCAGGAAGTGAATGATCAATTTTAACTGGAGGGATTGTTGGCCAGGATACTGGAAGAGGGAAATCCCTTAGCTTTAGAGTACTGCTCTGAGATCCTTAACATTCATCTGAATAGGCCGGCAGGATATCTGAGTAATATCTGAACTCCATCTCCAACCTCCCCTTCTTGTCAGAGGTGCTTTAACGAGTCATTGCCTCCGAACTTTGCTCCTTTCTCTCATCCCACTCCCTCCATGAGCTCCTCCAATCAGGTTTCCTCGTTGCCCACAGCACAGAAACTGCCTGGTCAAGGTCACTAATAATATCCTGACCATCTGTGACCAGGGCTTCCTCTGCCTCCTCCTCGACCTATCCGCCGCCTTTGACACTGTGGACCATGCAACCCTCCTTCACCATCTCTGCTCCCACCTCAACCTTCAACGTTCTGTCCTCGACTGGTTCTGGTCCTAACTTTCACACCACCTCCACTCTCCGCCAACTGCTTTTCCTCCAGTCACTGCATCACCTCGTGCGGCGTTCCTCAGGGCTCTGTCCTTGGTCTCCTCTTCTTCACCTTCTACATATCCCCCCCCTCGGTGACATCATTTGCGGACAATGGGGTAAATTTTCACATGTATGCGGATGACACCCAACTCTCTTTCCGCTTCCACCCTCGACTCCAGGACTAACAGCGTCCTGACTGTGCCTGTCTGACGTTGAGTCCTGGACAAGAAACAACTTTCTCCAGCTGAATGTCCGCAAGACTGAGGCCCTCCTGATTGGCTCGTGTCAGTCCCTCTGCACCTCAGGCGCTGTCAACATTAGCATCCAAGGCTGCACTCTCCACCTCTCTAAGCCTGTCAGGAACCTGGGCGTCTTGTTCGACCCTGAACTGTCCTTCCTCCCCCACATCCGCACCATTATCTTCCACCACCTTCACAACATCACCAGACTCTGCCACTGCCTCACCCCTCAGGCTGCCAAAACCCTTGTCCACACATTCATCACATCAAGGCTTGAGTATGGAAACTCCATCCTTGTCGGCCTTCCTGGTTCTTCCCTTCACAAGCTGCAGATCATCCAAAACTCTGCAGCCATGTCCTTACCCGGACCAAGCTCCACGACCACATCACTCCCACCCTCGCCCCGGCTCCATTGGCTCCCCAACCCCCAGAGGATCGAATTCAAGATCCTCGTCCTCACCTTCAAGGCCATTCACAGCCATGTCCCCCCCACCTCTCTGACCTGCTGTCCCCCTATGAACCTTCCCACCCCTTCCATTCAGTGGGCTCCAACCTACTCCATGTCCTCCGCCCGAACCGCCCTACCATTGGCGGACGGCCTTTCAGCCTCACTGCCCCCACACTCTGGAACTCCATCCCACAATCCCTTTGACTGGAGGGTCATTCCTGGAGGGAGTGTTGAGAGCTCCCTCAACACCACACAGTGTTATCGTGGGCCACTGTGCTCAGGCTGAGCCCTGGCTGCCAGTGAATGACGGCGGGAGGATATCTGTGATGCTGACACCTACTCTGAGGCCAGTGACAGGTTCCAGCGCAGAGGCTCGTGCTCTCACTGGCCATTGTGGGAGGGAGGGGTGAGAGCAGCATCAGTCCTCATCACTCGATGCTGTGCCACTGCTCCATCACTGTTACCAGGACCACAGTAACTTCTCCCTCTGTGTACCTCATGCTCCCTCTGCATACCTCACTCAATCCACGCTCTGTGGCTGCTGTTTCTCTTTGCTGCCAGCTTTATTAGTTTGATGTATTTAAGCGGTGAAGGGCTGGTGTGTCCTTGACAGGTTGTGTATCATCCTGCAGTGAAGTGATTATCTGTCACTTAAAATGTGCAATCCTGTGCCCCTAAATTTCACAGTAAGAAATATTCTGTGTGACATTAATAGCCATAAAGTGTCTCATGCCAACCGAGAATACGGCAGAGTTGATTTAATCCTAAATAATCCTGGTGATTGTGGCTGGACATGTGGGTGAGGGTGACAGTGACTGATGTCATGGCTGACTGGCAGGTGGTGTAGTTCATGGAGGAATGAAGCCTGGATGGGTGGGGGGAGTGTAAGCGGGTGAGTGAGTGAGTGAGTGAGTGAGTGAGTGAGTGAGTGAGTGAGTGAGTGTGTGTGTGAGAAAGAGAGTGCACTTCTGCGATGGTGTACAGATCTGAGTCCCTCTTGTATACAAATGTAATTCTGTTGTAGTTGCTACTGTACAATTATGAGCAATCATCCAGTTTACAAATCCATTATAATGTTTGTCCATTTAGAGATGTTATAATTAAGCTGTAACTTTTAGCCAGTTTAGCGGAATTGGAGAGTGCGTTTAAGGGGAGTAGAAACAGTCCCAGGGGTGACAGGCGAATGGTGTTTAATCTGTTTACATTGATCCTGAGCTGTCACCCTGAATTTATTATAAGAATCTTTGCAGTTGATAGAAATGTCTCAAAGCACTTGACAGATAATTGCTGTCAGGTATACTGACTGTATTTGTTCTGATTGCATGTTAGCTTCACTCAGTTGGTAATATTCTCATCCCTGGGTCACAATGTTAAATGATGAACCTGCACATTAGGACCCAGTTTCACAGCCCAGATTAACCCAGTAGCTAATTGCTTCATCATTGAACTTTGTGAAATTATTTATTTGAAGCATTTTAATTCACTGTAGACTAGGGAACGGCGATATATCGGTATATCGCTAAAACCCGATATGATTTTCATATCGATATGCCGTTATAGACATTAAAAAAATATCGGTATATCGAAAAACGATATATCGAGGTAAAAAATCGGGATGCGAGCACAATCAACTACAAGACCAGAATGCTCATCTCTATACACAATGCACAGACCGAGGTGCAAAGCCGCCATCTTGTATTCATAGTCCTCGAATACAATATACAGGTATGCAAGGGGTGGGGGGGGAGAGACGGCTGGGGGGAGGGGGGGTGAGGGGAGAGAGGGAGAGAGACGGCTGGCTGGGGGGGTGGGGGGGAGAGAGACGGCTGGGGGGAGGGGGAGAGAGACGGCTGGGGGGGAGAGGGGGAGATAGACGGCTGGGGGGGGGGGGAGAGAGACGGCTGGGGGGAGGGGGAGAGAGACGGCTGGGGGGAGAGGGGGAGATAGACGGCTGGGGGTGGGAGAGGGGGAGAGAGACAGCTGGGGCGGGGAGGAGAGGGGGAGAGACGGCTGGGGGGAGGAGGAGAGGGGGACAGAGACGGCTGGGGGGAGGGGGAGATAGACGGCTGGGGGGGGGAGAGGGGAGAGACGGCTTGGGGGAGGGGAGAGGGGGAGAGAGACGGCTGGGGGGGGGGGAGAGGGGGAGAGAGATGGCTGTGGGGGAGAGGGGGAGAGAGATGGCTGGGGGGGAGAGGGGGAGAGAGATGGCTGGGGGGAGAGAGATGGCTGGGGGGGAGAGGGGGAGAGAGACGGCTGGGGGGTGGGAGAGGGGGAGAGAGACGGCTGGGGGGGGGGGAGGAGAGGGGGAGAGAGACGGCTGGGGGGAGGGGGAGAGAGACGGCGGGGGGGGGGGAGGAGAGGGGGAGAGAGACGGCTGGGAGGAGGGGGAGAGAGACGGCTGGGGGGGAGGGAGAGAGAGACGGCGGGGGGGGGGAGGGAGAAAGAGACGGCTGGGGTGGTGGTGGGGGAGAGAGACGACGGGGGTGGAGGGTGCGAGAGAGGGACGGCGGGGGGGGGGGGGGGTGCAGGGGGAGAGACCGGGTGGATGTGAGAGAGGAGAGAGGGAGAGAGACATAGAGAGACACAGACAGAAAAACACAGAGATGGAGAGAGTGAGAGACACAGAGAGAGAAAGATATTTACCTCCTGAGAAGATAGGCCCCGAATGCGCGCGCACTCCGATGCGCGCGCATGCGCAGTACGAAAAAACTGAAAATATCGATATTTCGGTATATCTCGATATGAGCCAACCGATATATCCATATCTGGAAAATTCCCATATCGCTGTTCCCTACTGTAGACACTCCTTTTCCCTCTTCAACAGTGTGAATGGGATCTGGAACATTCACCTGATCAGACAGGTGAGCCTTGGTTCAATGGCTCATCTGAAAGACAAGTGTTCCCACAATGCAGGGCACTGGCAGGTTATACTGGGCAGCGAGATCAGGTCCTTTCATTTGATGTAACACCTTCCACACGCTTCAAGCCGAGTCGCCGAATATACAGTAAAGTGAATTGACTGCATATTGTATGGTCAAACCGTAGCAGCCAATTGTCTGATTCCTGAGGCGAATGTACAGTTGATAGAGAGAGAATCTTCAGGAATCGTTAAGTGACTGTATAATTGTTGCTGTTGGATGGCTATTGCATCATTTCATGCTGAATAAGGTGCTGCTACACTTCAGATTGTATTTCCATTCATTGGCACAGCGTTTCCACAAGTTGCTGGTGTTTTTATCCTTTTTGACAGCATCTGCATTAACTCTGTCCACCCTTTGAGGGTTCCTTGGCTGGTCTCAATGCTTAAATAATCAAGTGTGTACGTCTCCGCCAGGCTCTCTCTCTGCTGGGAGCTTAGCTCTGCACTTCACTGACTACTTTATAAAATTTCACAGACATAAAAATAAAATTGATGTAAGCCTTCACTTGGCAATGCTTTCCACATGTTGCTAAATGTCACATGGAATTTCTCCAGATGTTCTCCTGACACACACCACAATCTTGGTTTCTCTGTGACTGTGAAATACTTTTATTAAAATCTGTAAACTGTGTGTTTTTCTGTCGCCAGTTTTTCTGTGTTGTTTGTTCAGTTTAGCAATAGCACAAATTAGCTTCCGGCAAATCTCATCTGAATTAGTGACCCTCCGTGAGGTATCTATGTTGTCTTAAGGCAGTTTGATGTGAACCACAATTAGATTTAATGTGAGCACAGCTGTCTGTGGGACAAAAAATGATTTGGGCCTCACCTCAATTTAGCTGTGGAGACAGACTATATTCTTTAGAACAGAGGAGGTTAAGGAGTGTCTTTATAATAATAAATAATGATCCTTGCATTTGATATGGTGTTGTTCACGTCTTCTAGACGTCTCAAAACGCTTCACAGAATCTATTGCAAAGTGAATTGGCTGTATATTTGTGGGTGAAACGCAGCAGCCAGTTGTGCACAGCAGCGTCCCATAAACAGTCGTGGATTGAAATGACCGATCTATTATTTTTTTAGGGATTATTATCAGGTGTGGAAACTTGCTCACGGTTTCACCCAGGAATCGAACCCAGGTCTCTCGTTTGCAAGGCAAGTGCAATAACCACTGAGCTACAGGAATCTACAATATTTGATATTATGAAAGGAATTGGCAGGCTAGGTGGTTGACAACTGTTTGGGGAGGTGGGTGGTGGGGGGGGAGGTGGGTGGTGGGGGGGGAGGGCTTAGCTTTAATATCATAACAGGGAGACATCGGTGTCTGTCATTTTCTCATCGTAGTGTATAACTCAGTGTTGATGAGATTTAGTCACCGTGTTTTAACTCAACATTCAGTAACATTGTGACTCAGTCAGGCTGATAATATCACAGTAATATTGTAATTCTGGAACACTAACTTATTAAGTAATGATGTAACCTGATATAATTTAATAATGTTGCCACTCAATAACGTTAA
Organism: Hydrolagus colliei; assembly: GCA_035084275.1. Lineage (NCBI taxonomy): Eukaryota > Metazoa > Chordata > Chondrichthyes > Chimaeriformes > Chimaeridae > Hydrolagus > Hydrolagus colliei. Next base: position 1,647,968 of record CM068764.1, on the reverse strand, counting down.
CTGCAACTTGGTCATGTTACCCTGTAACTACATCATGTTACGATGTAACCTGGTCATGTTACGCTGTAACTAGATAACCGCAGCTTGTTTTTGGTGGTGGCTCCTGTACATTGAATGCTATGTTAGTGCGGACCTGGTGATGACATGAAAGTGACTAGTGTGTTTGTGTTTTCTCAATAACATGGTCTGGGATGTTAGCCACAGCAATTAATAATAATAATCCTTGCATTCGATACAGCGCCTTATCATGTCTGCGAGACACTGTAAGGTGAATTAATGTATATTTTAAGGCCAAATTATACAGGATTATGTGTGACCTTAGTTTGAAGCAGCCCATTGTATCAGTTACACCAAAGCAGTGAGAAAGAACAGGGAACAGGGACAGACAGGACTGTGGAGAGCAAGGAATACAAGGCCAGATTTGTTCACACGGGTGGCATCAGTAGCTGGAATAAGTTACCGGAGAGGAACGGATTTGTTTAAGAAACCACTTGTACTGTAACGGGAAGCCTGTAGGATGGTATTATGGAAAGATGAGATCAACAACAACAACAACAACAAATTACACTTATAAAGCGCCTTTCACGTCGGGAGGACGTCCCAAGGCGCTGCACTCCGAGGAGGCGTGTGACCCGAGCTGAGAGGGGAGTGTACGGGAAGGGGTGAAACAAGTAGGGGAGGTCGAAGAATTCGGGGTGGAACAAAAGGCATGGTCGAAGAGGAAAGTCTTCAAACCGGCCTTGAAAGAGGAAAGGGAAGAAACGAGACTGAGGGATTGGGGGATGGAATTCCATAGGGTCGGAGCAGAAAAACTGAAGGCCCGGCCTCCGATGGTGGGGCGGTTCGGGCGGGGGGCTTGGAGCAGGCCAAGTCCTGCTAGACGGAGGGTCTGGGTGGGCTTGTAGGGGGAGAGTAAATTGGTTAAATAGGGCGGGGCAAGGCCGTGTAAGGCCTTAAAGGTGAGGACGAGGATCTTGAACTCGATCCTCTGGAGGATGGGGAGCCAGTGGAGATGGGCGAGGGTGGGGGTTATATGGTCGCGGAGGCGGGTGCGGGATAATACACGGGCTGCAGAGTTTTGGATGACCTGCAGCCTGTGAATGGAGGAACTGGGGAGGCCGACGAGGAGAGAGTTTCCGTAATCCAGCCTTGAGGTGATGTACACGTGCACGAGTGTTTCGGCAGCGCGGGGGGTAAGATAGTTGCGGAGCCTGGCAATGTTGCGCAGGTGGAAGTAAGCGGTGCTGGTCAAGGCACGGATGTGGGGAAGGAAGGAGAGTTTTTGGTGGAATGTGATGCCGAGGTTCCTGACTGGCTTTGTGAGGTGGAGAGTACAGCCTTGGATGTTGAGGCTGGCAGCGCCCGATGTGCGGAGGCGCTGGCGTGAGCCGATCAGGAGGGCCTCGGTCTTACTCACGTTCAACTGGAGGAAGTTGTCCCTCGTCCAGGACTCAATGTCGGACAGACATGCTGTCAGAACATCGATGGTCTGGGGGTTGAGGGATGAGGCAGAAAGGTACAGCTGGGTGTCGTCCGCATACATGTGGAAATTTAACCCATGTTTGCGGATGACATCGCCCAGAGGGAACGTATAAATGGTGAAAAGGAGGGGGCTGAGGACAGAGCCCTGAGGGACGCCGTGAGAAACTGTGCGGAGGTTTGAGGAAAAACCGTTGGAAGATACAAAGTGTAAATGGTGGGTCAGGTAGGAATGGAACCAGTCAAGGACTGTGCCTTGAAGGTTGAGGTGGGAGGAAAGACGTTGGAGGAGGATGGTGTGATCGACTGTCGAACGCAGCAGACAGGTCAAGGAGGACGAGGAGGCAGAGGGAGCCCTGGTCACAGGTGGTTAGGATATCATATGGTGGCCAAGAGCCCTTTCCATCCAAATCTAATAATAGTATTGATAATAATTGATATCAAATGCAAATATTATTAAATCTGCCTCGGGATAATTCTCCTCAGTGTTTTCTATGGATTGTGACAGAAAATTTTAATATTGTGTTTGATTTGGGCGCCACTCAGTGGGAAGGATGAGGTACCACCACAGCACCTGACCACAGCGTCACCTGGTGCCACGATTGAAGACCACAGCCATTTCACATTAATCTACATTAGTCAAGAATAGGTAGGTTTGTACACACTTTTTGAAGCCCGAGAGAGTGAGATGGAGACTGTGGGTTCTTTGAGATGTCTAGAAGACTTGTAAAGCACTATATCAGATACAAGGATTATCATTAATATATTATACGTTTGGCTGCCGATGGTAATAGCTGTTGGTTAAGAAACGTGGTGGATAAGGTGATGTTTGTTTAAGGAATGACAACAGCAACAAAATTACAGTTGTACAGTGCCTTTCACGACAGTTTAACCACGGAGAGGGTGACAGGGTTAGAGGCAGGGACAGGGATAAAGACAAGGACAGGGTTGTGAAGGCCAAGGTACACAAGGCCTTTAATGAATGCACATTTTCCAAGGCCCGGGAGAGGCTGTGTGAGGACGGCCTGAGGTATTGAAGGTTTCCCGCAGCTTGTGGTGTGTCTTGTCTCCTGGTTTTCCATTTGGTGTCTTGTCAACTGTTATAGACGGGATTAATTATTCTCTCCCTTTCGCCTATGTTCCCATGTTAATTTGTGTGTAGATTCAATTCAATTTGAACACATGGGTTGAAACATTGTGTAAAACAGTCTTAGATTTTATGTTCCATCACTCCAAATTAGTAATGGCACAAGTAAGCTTGTTAATTGTCAGTACAAAGCCATGAAAATTGTTTTACTTTGCCTAATTAATTAGTGTGTCCAGAGTGGGATGTTAATTCAGATAAATGATTGAGCCACTTAATACTTTCAAAGCTCCCTTTGAGTAAGCCACACACTTTGCCTGAAGATAAGAATCATTAATTCTCTCAGATGCTCTCCTCAGCCATCAGCACTGAGGCCACATTAACACCTGGTGCTCATCTGGTACAACGCCAGTCGGCTTTTCAGGGGAGAGGGAGCTGGGGGGGGCTGGCTGGGGGAGGAGGGGGCTGGAGGGAAGGGGCTGAGGAGGAGGGGGGTTGGGGGGGAAGGGGCTGAGGAGGAGGGGGGTTGGGGGGGAAGGGGCTGAGGAGGAGGGGGGTTGGGGGGGAAGGGGCTGAGGAGGAGGGGGGTTAGGGGGGAAGGGGCTGAGGAGGAGGGGGGTTGGGGGGGAAGGGGCTGAGGAGGAGGGGGGTTGGGGGGGAAGGGGCTGAGGAGGAGGGGGGTTGGGGGGGAAGGGGCTGAGGAGGACGGGGGTTGGGGAGGAAGGAGCTGGGGGGAGAGGGGGCTGGGGGAGGGGGGAGAGGGGGCTGGGGGAGGGGGGATGGGGGGAGGAGGGCTGAGGAGGAGGGGGCTGGGGGGAGGGGGGAGCTGGGGGGAGAGGGAGCTGGGGAGGAGGGAACTGGGGGGAGAGGGGGCTGGGGAGGAGGGAGCTGGGGGGAGAGGGCTGGGGAGGAGGGAGCTGGGGCTGGGGGGAGGTAGCTGGGGGGAGAGGGAGCTAGGGAGGAGGGAGCTGGGGGGAGAGGGCTGGGGAGGAGGGAGCTGGGGGGGAGAGGGGGCTGGGGAGGAGGGAGCTGGGGGGAGAGGGCTGGGGAGGAGGGGGCTGGGGGGAGGGAGCTGGGGGGAGAGGGAGCTAGGGAGGAGGGAGCTGGGGGGAGAGGGCTGGGGAGGAGGGAGCTGGGGGGGAGAGGGGGCTGGGGAGGAGGGAGCTGGGGGGGAGAGGGGGCTAGGGAGGAGGGAGCTGGGGGGAGAGGGCTGGGGAGGAGGGAGCTGGGGAGGAGGGAGCTGGGGAGGAGGGAGCTGGGGGGGAGAGGGGGCTGGGGGGAGAGGGGGCTGGGGGGAGAGGGGGTTGGGGAGGAGGCAGTTGGGCGGGGAATTGTCATCAACTGACGTCGGGGGCTGGGGATATTTATTGTGAATCTATTCTCATGGGGACCTGGCCGGTATCCCTGGGGATTTGATACAGTGTCTTATTGCATAGTCTTGTAGCTCAGTGGTTAGAGCACTCACCTTAGAAGTGTGAGATCTGTGTTTCAAATCCAGGCAGGTCAGGGCGAATCTTTGGGCAAGTTTCCTAATAATAACGCCTAATAATAATCCCTAAAAAAAAACACAATAATGAAACTGCTTGTTTCAATCCACAAGTGTTTGTAGGGACACTGCTGTGCGCAATTGGTTGCTGTGTTTTGCCCACAAATATACAGTCAATTCACTTTACAGTATAATCTGTGAAGCGCTTTGAGATGTCTAGAAGACGTGAAAAGCACTATATCAAATGCAAGGAGCTTCATGTGATAGGGGGTGGAGTGCTCTGGGGATGCTCACTGGGATTTGAGCTCTGGCTCTCGGCCTGGCAGTGACGAGCTCTGGGAGTTCATGCTCAGGCCAACAACAACAACAACTTGCAAATATAGCGCCCTCCATGCCAGACCACATCTCAGAGCGCTTCATAATAATCGAGGCCGAGCCAGAGGGAGGGGGAAGCACGGGTCTTCAGGTGCAACCTGAAGATGGAAAAGGAGAGGGTGTGATGAAGGGATTGAGATCAGTGTGTGATAGAGAGACACATTCTACCATAAAATACACAGTCACTATACTTTACTGTGTATTCTGTGAAGTGTCTCAATGACGTGATAAGGCTGTGTATCAAATAATACAAACTTTATTGTTATAACCCTTTCATGGTGAGTTCTCCCGAATAGCATTCAGAACAAATTATGAGATGAAAAGAATGACTGTAACTTATGGAAAACAGAGGATTTAAATCTGTAGTTAATTAGTACTAACTACCATTTGCAGAGATATTTATCAGTTTAAATAAAACTTTAATGGGATTGGGATGGAATTAAAGGTTAGACGTAGTGGGATTAACGTGAGTATCTGAGAGCAACGCTGGGATTGCAGAGAGCTTGCGGCTAATGTGGAATGTTAATAAGCCTCATGTGGATGTTCGATGACATTAATAAGAGGAGGATTGCAGGCCAGTTTGCTGGATTCTGCTGCAAATTTGTTGTGAAATTGAACCTGAACAAAAAGCTCTGATCACAATGCCAGCAAACGTCTCCCCTCTCTGGGCTTCAGTCTGAGGCGGTCAGATCCAGATAGTCACAGCCAGTGAATTGCCAAAGCTTTCTCTTAGCTCCTGCTTCAGCGTTTTCATAATGATAATAATAAGAACCATTACACGCACTCTGGGTCACTAGCCCGAGAGAATACAATACAAAATTACATTTGTATAGGGTCTTTCATGTCGAAAGGACTTCCCAAGCCTCTGGGCGCTATATAAATGCAAGTTATTGTTGTTGGCATCCCTCCGTTTAATATAGTGTCTTACCAAAGCGCTTTACAGAATTTACTAGATTGCCTTGTGTGTTTTGTGGGGAAAACACAAGGTTCTATTGCAGAGACAGTGCCTCACATACTCGCCATTGCTCACTCTGGGCAGGGGGTATTTCCTAATCTGTGGGGTGCATGATCGCTGATCGTTTATAAAGGGCTTGGAAGAAGTCCTGCATCTAATGTGTTGTCAGGCAGCTGCCAGCATCTACACATGGAGAGACTGCGACCGGCAGCAAGAGAAGTTCTAATATTAAAGCTCTTAATAGGAAGCCTCCTTATCCAATGATCTGGTTGGTGGGAACCTGGTACATAGAGCAGCGGCTCAGCCCAGCTGCCATTCCCGCCACTTCCTGCACCTCGTGTTATTCGGAACGCGGGGGTGGTGGGGGGAAGGTGATTGGAGTTGCCCAACTTCAGCTCAAAGGAAAGTAGCAGCGGTCCCTACTGTGGAGTGCTGCAGCTCAGTGCCTCACTGACCTGAGCCTGGATGTGATGGTTTCGAGGCTAAGCTTCGGTGACAGCATCTGAAACCTCACTGAACTCGAAATGGAATATCGTTACATAATCTTTCCATTTGATATTGCGGCTTGCAGTTCATCAAAACATTGCAAAGTCCTGCTTAAATTTTACTATGAAAGGTTAACTGTGACACTGTATGATAATGGAGCAGCCCGTTAGCACACAGCAGGGATAATAATAATAATAAGTTTCCTTGCTCCACACACCATTAATCCCTCAAGAAAAAAACAATTATAAATTGTTCACTTCAATCCTCGACTGTTTTTGGGACACTGCTGTGCGGAATTGGCTGCTGTGTTTTGCACACAAATATACAGTATATTCTATGAGGCGCTTTGAGACAGCCAGTCACAGATGTGAAAGTGCTATATCAAATGCAAGGATTATTATTATTAGATTAAGGGCTGACAGAGAAGTGGGGGTGGGGGGGGAGAAGCAGAGCAAGGAAGACAAATGAAAATGTATGGTAGAGGACAGGAGATGATGCGTTAAAGAGGCGAAAAAGACTCAGATGATGTGGTGCTGGTCATGGAAGAGGCGGAAGAGGAGGGGCAGTGGTCTGTTAATGGTCTGAAATTGTTGAAATCAACATTGAGGTGCTGATCTTTGAACTTACACTGGGGTTCACTGGGGTGGAGCAGGCCATGGAGAGGTCAGACTGCGAGTGGGAAGAAACCAGAAGATCTGGTTGTACTCGGACAGAACAGAGGTGTTCTGCAAATCGGTCACCCAATCAGTGTTTGGTCTCCCCAATGTAGAGGAGACCACATACTGAGCAACAGATGAAATATACTATATTAGTTGTAGTACATATAAATCACTGTCTCACATAAAAATTGCATTTGGAGCCTTGGACTGTAGTCTCGCAGGAGGCAAAAGGACAGGTATTGCATCTCCTGTGCTTGCATGGGAAGCTGCTGGGGGAAAGAGAACAACTTTGATGTTGATGGAGGAATGAACATTAAGTCCTGGATCAGAGTTTACTTTCAATAGTTGAACATGAACAAGACCTCCTGATTGGTTCACGCCAACGCCTTCACACATCAGGCACTGGCAGCAACAACCTCCATGGTTGCACCCTCCACCTCACCAAGCTAGTCAGGAAGCCAGATGTCTTGATCTATCCTCAACATTCTTTCCATCCCCACATCCAAGCCATCAATAGCGCTGCCTTCCCTCATCTCCGCAACATTGCCCAACTCTGCCACTACCTCACCCCTCAGGCTGCTGAAACCCTCAGGCATGCCTTCATCACATCCAGCCTTGACTACGCCAATGCCTTTTGTCGGCATTCCCAAATCTTCCCTCCACCGGGTGCAAATCATCCAGAACTCTGTGACCTGTGTCCTCTACTGCTCCAAGCTCCATAACCCCATCTCCCCCATTCTCGCCTGTCTCCATTGGCTCCCCATCACCCAGAGGATTCAATTCAAGATCATGTTCCTCACCTTCATAGCCCTCTCAACCTTTGCGACTTCATAACCCCTTACCAACCTTCCCGCTATCTCCGCCCAGTGGGCTCTGGCCTGCTCCATGTCCCCTGACTCACCGGCCCCACCATCGGCGGGTGAGCCTTCAGCCATTCTGTCCCTAACCATTGGAATTCCCTCCTGCTGTCCATCCACCTTGCGCCCTCCCCAGCCTCCTTCAAGTCCTGCCTCAAGACCATCCTCTTCGACGGTCCCATCAGTCACCCCAAATACCCTCCTTTCCTTCCACCCTCCTCTATCGCGACTACATCAAAATGGATCAAAATACCGACCTTGGTATATCCTCTCCTTGTGAATATAATAATAATATTTGAATTTGATATAACGGTTTTCACATCTTCTAAACGTCTCAAAGCTCTTCACAGAATATACTGTAAAGTGAATTGACTGTATATTTGTGGGTGAATCGTGGCAGCCAATTGTGCATAGCAGCGTCCCACAAACAGTCGTCGGTTGAAATGACCAATTTTATTATTGTGGTTTTTTTGGAGGGATTATTATTAGACGTATGGAGTAAGGAAACTTACCCAAGGTTTCGCCCTGACTTGCCTGGATTTGAACACAGGTCTTACACTTGTAAGGCGAGTTGCTCTAACCACTGAGCTCCAAGACTATAATAATAATATTGTGATAGGCGCTATACATATGTAATTTGTTGTTGTTGTTGTTGTTCAGGACCAGGGAACTAGAAATTGTTGAAGTGGTGGGGAGTGTCAGAAGTGTCACAGATATAAGTTGGCAGGACCTGGACAAGAGAATGAAAAATGGAGTCCAATATGAGATCAGTTAAGTGGGACAGGAACTGCAGTATTTTGTATTCATTTTATTTGGGGTTGATTTGGCCGGGACACTGGAGAAAACTGAACTCTTTTTGGATCTTTAACGCTTCACTTCCAGGCTCGACTACGGGAACTCTCTCCTCGTCGGCCTCCCCAGCTCCTCCCTTCACAGGCTGCAGATCATTCAGAACTCTGCAGCTCGTGTACTCTCCTGTACCAGGCTTCACGACCACATCACTCCCCCCCTCTCCATTTCCACTGGCTCCCCGTCACCCAGAGGATCCAATTCAAGATCCTCGTCCTCACTTTCAAGGCTAATTATGGTCTTGCCCCCGCCTATCTCTCTGACCTACTGTCTCCCTATCAGCCTGTGCCCGCACCCTCTGTTCAGCAGACTCAGGCCTGCTCCGCGTCCACCGCCCTAACCCCCCAACCATCGGTGGCCGGGCTCTCAGCCTCTCTGCTCCCACACTGTGGAACTCCATCCCGCAGCTCCTCCCCCTCGCTTCCTCCCTTTCCTCCTTCAAGGCCGGTCTCAAGACTTTCCTGTTTGACTGCGCCTTCGGCTCCCCCACTAACTCTTCCCCCTCTCCTACACTCCTTCCCCTTCCCCCTCCCCCTACCCCTCCCCTCCCCCCCAACCTCCCCCCGCTTGGGTACCGGCCTGACTGTTCAGCGCTTTGGGACGGCCTCCTGACGTGAAAGGCGCTATATAAGTGCAATTTTGTTGTTGTTGTTGTTGTTGTACACCTAAGCAGACAGTCAGGACATTGGTTTAATGACCCTATCAGAAGTATGGCATCTCTAACAATACACTGCACTCCCATTAGCAACACAAAATCTTGACCTGGGTAAACTTCCTTTGCCAAGCATGTCACCTTTGCAGCTTCAATCACTTCCCATCAAAAACTGAGCAAAGCTCAGAGTTCTTCTCCTTACAGTTTCTGCACAGATTATAGTTTAAGTTAAAATGAATGTAACACTGGCCTCAGATGGTGGCTGATGGTTTGCATAGTGTATGCATGATGGTATTCCCTGCAGTTCCGTGACTTTTTCTTCTTTCGTACTAATTGCTGTGAAGAACAATAACTGGCCGAGGCTGCGTGTTTACTGTAGCGCAGAAAATCTGTTCCTTGTTGGTCAGTATAAATTACACACAACATTGATCAGGGCTGAGGCAAATGAGCTTTTCCTCTGGGACCTGGAGTGAAACAGAGTCTGGGCTGGAGAGCGGGATGAGATGGGTCTCCTCTCTGTGCCAGGTTGGCTGGACTCCGAGACTTCCCTTTATTGTTGGAAAATGCACAGAATATTTTATGTAATTTCTGTTTCTTTACATCCTGAGTTTTAAAACGACATTGTTGTTGCTGTTTGGTCAGCCATCTAGGAACATAGGAGCAGGACGAGGTCATTCAGCCTTTCAAGCCTTTTCCACTATTTAATTAGATCATGGTTGATCTGAATCACAATGAATCTTTTAAATTCCAATTTCTCACTTTCTACCTACCAAAAGCTTTAGATGGATCCAGGATCTCAGTGACACAAGGAAACCCATGGTGCTCTTCACCTTTCCCTTTCCAAACGCATTCACAGGTTCACTCTACATCACTTTACGTAACAGTTAGTGAAGTAAAGCTGTTCTGTACATGCTCCTAAAAGATGTCCCTTTTCTGGCTAATTGCTGTGGCCAGTGTTTGCTGTGCTGACCTGATGCTGTGGATTTGATATCAATTGTGAACCTCTTGTATTGTTACAGAAGGACACAACAGTGAAGCCCAGTGAGCGCATGGACACAGCACAGAATCCGCTCACAAAGAAAACCCGGAACCAGCTGCACAACGACCTGAGGTTTCATCCCAACAAGAAGAGACACAACTTCCACAATGGGAATTCCGACAGGGAGAACAACCCTAGTCTGAGGCGTGGCCAAGGCAAACACAAACCCTCCCACAAGCGGTGCAGACAGGTAGGGATGATGTCGCTTTCCCCACTTAGCCTTTACACTGCAATGGTTTATCACCTCCTGCACTCCTGCATCTCCTCTGTTTCCTTTAATAAAACAGGAGGTGGGATGGGGTATGGTTGAGAGAGAGTTTTTGCTTTGAGATTGGAGTCCTGCTGTTGCCTAGAAGGTTAAAGATTTCTAATAACACAACTGGGAGGTCCATACACAGGGACACATAGACCTGGTTGGATTGACTCAGTCTCTCACGTTTGCCGTGTATAAGGGACAGTGTATAACAAGGTGTCTGGTTTAGTGCTGGGGAAACAAAACCGAAGCACTGGCCAAACCAGTTTTAACACAGGATCATGTTGTGTCCCTCTCTGACCTGGCATTGCTACTGGGCTGCATTTACACAGCAATCCATTTTGACTGAATAATTTGATTAATTGCCATTGGTGAATTCTGCAGTGCTAAAGTCAACTCTTCCTTTGATTTAATTTGTTCATATTGAGTATTTAATGTCCAGTTACTGAGGGACACGGCTCCAGTGATTGATTGTAAGCACGAATTGTGAGCCGATCAGAACCTCCCTGTGGCAGTGAAACCTCCCTGTGGTCACTCATTTCTTGAAAGAGAAGAACAGTGTCAGTTACTTTTTTTCTTTGGAGAAAGAGAGACGGAGAGACAATTCTGAGAGGCTCCCGGAAGGTTTGGCTTGTGTTGATTGTCTGCCCTCGATGTGATCAGTCTGTTGGGTGGAGTCTGTGACCTGAACTGCACTTGACAATTGTAAGGAAAGTGTTAATTCAGTATTTATAATGATAAATAATAATAATTCTTGCATTTGATATAGCGCTTTTCACATCTTATCAACGCCCCAAAGCTCTTCACAGAATGTACTGTAAAGTGAATTGACTGTATATTTGTGGGTGAAATCGCGGCAGCCAATTGCGCACAGCAGTGTCGCACAAACAGTCGTGGATTGAAATGAGCAATTTTATTATTGTGTTTTTTTTGGACGGATTATTATTAGGCATGTGGAGTAAGGAAACTTGCCCAAGGTTTTGCCTGACCTGTCTGGATTCGAACACAGGTCTCCCCAGCTTCCAAGACAAGTGCCTTAACCACTAAGCCACAGGAGCTATTTGACCATCACACAGGAACACTGGCTGCAAGATCCTACTGATTCTGTCACCAGGATTTGCTGTTACTGACTCAGACCTGGGAGAGAAGTGGCTGATTGGATTTGGTCTCTGAACCATGGAGCTAACACCTTGTCTCTAACCTAGTGCATGGTTGGGGAGCAGGGAGGTGCTACACCCTCGATGTCTTTGATTATAACCTGCCCCTGATTTTGCAAAATGAAAGTCAACAAACCTGGGTCTTTCTGTGAGCTGCTAAATGTACGTGAGTGTGTGAGAGAGTGTGTGGTTGCACGCGAGTGTGTGGGGGTGCGTGCGAGCGTGTGTGGGTGTGCGCAAATGTGTGTGGGTGAAAGGGAGCGTGTGTGTGTGCGAATGTGAGTGTGTGGGTGGGCGCGCAAGTGTGGGTGGGTGCAAATGTGTGTGGGTGTGAGGGAGCATGTGTGTGCGAACGTGAGTGTGTGTGTGAGTACGAGTGTACATGCCAATTCACCAGTAAATTCTGTGAAGCGCTTTGAGACGTCTAGATGATGTGATAAGGCGCTGTATCAAATGCAAGGATTATTATTACATTTATACAGCGTGTTTCACGTCTGGAGGATGTCCCAAGGCGCTGTGGACTCAGGCAGCAGGACAGCGGCACCTGGGCTGTTATTTATAGTTTCTTGTTTCTAGATCGAGGAAAGATTTCTAGAGTCGGGGAAGATCACCAGAGCTGCTGCTCACAGCCTCATTTTAGATATTCCCACAAGCCCCACATTGTGACTTTAAGTGTCATGTGTAATGTGAGCTGACACTGCAGTGCGGTCCTGGGGAGATTCACTGATTACACTCACTGCAAATCAGGTTGCCTTCGCGTGAGGAAGAATACAGATCAGTCAGAGGTCGATGAACAATCAACGTGATCAATGACACTAAACGTGATTACCTAAGGCCTTCCCGATGGAAGAGAGAGGAGTAAACAGAGACCCTGGCAGCTGCCAGATTACCGAGGGCTCAGGCTGCGGAATGTCAGTGTGCAGCTCACGGGCAGCAATGTTCAGCTACTTGACTGGCTGGAAAATTGGCTTTGTTGGGGGCTACTTCTGTCCTTTCACATCAATAATAATGTGAAATAACAATGGGTAACAAACACGAGCCAGAATTTCAATTGATGTTCCGGTGGCTTTTTATTTGGGTTGAACTATGAATGAAGCTCTGATAGAAATGCCTCGTGCATTTGTGAATATTTATTAGAGAATGTGTCAAACAAAATTACTTTTATAGAGAGCCTTTCATGTCAGGAGGACGTCCCAAGGCGCTGAACAGTCAGGTCGGGACCCGAGCAAGGAAGAGGGGGAGGGTAGGGGGAGGGCCAGGAGAGATTTGGGAGGTGAGTGAGAGAGTTGGGAGGGCAGCAGAAGGTGCAGTCGAAGAGGTGGGTCTTGAGACCGGCCTTGAAGAAGGCAAGGGAGGGAGTGAGATGAAGGGACTGTGGGATGGATTTCCAGAGTGTGGGGGCAGAGAAGCTGAAAGCCTGTCTGCCGATGGTAGGGTGGGTTGGGCGGGGGACATAGAGCAGGCCGGAGACCGTTGAACGGAGGGGGTGGGGAGGTTCATAGGGGGACAGCAGGACAGAGAGGTAGGGGAGTGCAAGGCTGTGAATGGCCTTGAAAGTGAGGACGAGGATTTTGAATTGGATCCACTGGTATTTAACCTGAGGGTAATTAGCTCCCGGAGGGTAATTCGACCTTTTTCAGGGGGTAACGAGCTGGTACCACTGTTTTAAAAAAAAAACTGTTCAACCCTGGGAATGAAGTGACACTAGTAGTTTGGCTTGTCTGTCTTTCTTTACCGAGTTGTTGGCTAGCTCAAGGGATAACAGTGACGAAAAGATTAAATACCACTGAGGGAGCCAATGGAGCCGGGTGATGTGATCGTGGAGCTTGTGCAGGTGAGGACACGAGCTGTAGAGTTCTGGATGATCTGCAGCTTGTGAAGGGAAGAGCCAGGAAGGCCGACGAGGAGGGAATTTCCATAGTCAAGCCTTGATGTGACAAATGCGTGGACTAGGGTTTCGGCAGCCTGAGGGATGAGGCAGTGACGGAGTCTGGCAATGTTGCAAAGGTGGTGGATATGGTCCATCGATATGGAAATTTTCCGATATCGATATATCGATGGGCTCATATCGATATATACCGATATATCGATATTTTTGGGGTTTTATACTGCACATGTGCGCGCATTCCGAGGTGCGCGCGCATTCGGGGCACTGAACTAAAAGACCTGGAATGTTCATCTCCCCCACAAGGTGTCGCCACCGATTGTCCGAGGTCCATTTTGGTTGGTCCTCGACGCGACGAGAGAGTGTGTGACAGGGGAGAGGGAGGGACAGGGGAGAGAGAGACAGAGAGAGAGAGGGACAGGGGAGAGAGGGAGAGAGGGAGGGGGAGAGGATGTGGATCTGGCTCAGGTGTTGGTCTATCTCCTCACGAGGTAAATATCTCTCTCTCTGTGTGTCTCTCACACTCTCTCCATCTCTCTCTCTCTTTGTCTGTGTCTCTGTCCCGTCTGTCTGTCTGTCTGTCTGTCTGTCTGTCTGTCTGTCTGTCTGTCTGTCTGTCTGTCATCACATTCCCCCCATCTCTTCTCCCCCGTCTCTCCCCACCCCCCATCTCTCCCTCCCTCTACCCCCCCCCCCCCCCCCCCCCCGTCTCCCTCTCCCCGCCCCCCGTCTCTCCCTCCCTCTACCCCCCTGTCTCTCCCTCCCTATCCCCCCCGTCTCTCCCTCCCTATCCCCCCCGTCTCTCCCTCCCTCTCCCCCCACCCCTTGTATCCCAGTATATTGTATTCGAGGACTACACAATATGGCGGCTTGCACCTCGGTCTGAGCATTGTGTATAGTGATGAGCATTCTAGGTCTTGCAGTTCAGTGCGCGCGCATTCGCATATGGGGTGCGCGCGCATTCCATGCTCTAGGCCCAGGAGGTTGCAATGCTGGCGACAAGGTAAGCTGGAAAAGATCGCATTATACCAATAATACTGATATATCGCCGGAAACAATATACTGATATTTACGATATACTAGGGAACGGCGATATGGGATTTTTCCGGATATGGATATATTGGTTTGCTCATACCTGCTTAAACCGATCTATCGAGTTTTTATACTGCGCATGCGCGTGCATTCGAAGTGCGCGTGCATTGATGGCGCGCGCGCATTTATGGTGCGTCCGCACTGACGATGCGCGCGCAGTCGCGGTGCACGCACATTTCGAAATGCGTGCTCTAGGTCCAGAAAGTTTGTAATGTTGGTGTCAAGGTCTGTTGAATTATACGATGTTGTTTGCTCCCTACCTCCCCCTCTCCTTCTCTCCCTCCTCTCCCCTTCTCTCCCTCCTTTCCCCTCTCCTTCTCTCCCTCCTTTCCCCTCTCCTTCTCTCCCTCCCCCTCCACTCTCCCTCTCTCCTCTCCCTCCTCCCTGTCTCCTCTCCCTCCTTTCCCCCTCTCCTTCTCTCTCTCCCTCCCTCCCTCCCTCCCTCCCCTCTCTCCTTCTCTCCCTCCCTCCCTCCCCTCTCTCCTTCTCTCCCTCCCTCCCTCCCCTCTCTCCTTCTCTCCCTCCCTCCCTCCCCTCTCTCCTTCTCTCCCTCCCTCCCTCCCCTCTCTCCTTCTCTCCCTCCTTTCCCCTCTCTCCTTCTCTCCCTCCTTTCCCCTCGCTCCTTCTCTCCCTCCTTTCCCCTCGCTCCTTCTCTCCCTCCCTCCCTCTCCTCTCTTCCTCTCTCCTTCTCTCCCTCCTTTCCCCTCGCTCCTTCTCTCCTTCCTTTCACCCTCTCCTTCTCTCCCTCCCTCTTCTCTCTTCCTCTCTCCTTCTCTCCCAACTTTCCCCCTCTCCTTTTCTCCCTCCCTCCCTCCTTCTCTCCCTCCTTTCCCCTCGCTCCTTCTCTCCCTCCTTTCCCCCTCTCATTCTCTCTCTTCCTCTCTCCTTCTCTCCCAACTTTCCCCCTCTCCTTCTCTCCCTCCATCTCTAAACACAAAATAGAACACACACACACCAAAAACAAAATCTAGAGATTTATTCTCCTCCATTTCTTGCTTGAAACTAGCATGTAATGTCCACGTGTAAATTAGATCTATTACAATAGAAAAGAGAGAGACAGACAGTCTGACTGTTAGAGTTAGAAGCCAGATTATCACTGCTGTGTGTGTCTAGTCAGACACCCACATAGAAGCAGTAATAATCTGGCTTCTAACTCTCTCACACACAAAAATAACACAGCCACAAAATGCCACTTATTTGTATGTAGTCTGAAGTCTGAATTAATGTCCTTCGCTATGCAAAAAGTGACAGCGTTCGTGATACTTTGCCACTTTTTGTCCCCTCTCTGGTGCAATGTTCTCCTCTTAAATAAAGCAGGAATTGTTTGAGCTGCACTGGCCCCACTACCTGTCGCTTTCTCCGAAGCGCTGGTTCGACTTCCTGCTGTTGTCGACAATGATTTCGCTCTGAGGGCAGCGTGCTGGGCGGGGTGGTGCTGCTTAATGTGTTGTCGCAGGCTGCTCGTGCTCGAATCAGATGTCTTAACCAAGACCTTGCAAACTGTACATCTATACACACCATTACTGACTGCATTGTTTTCAAAGTAGTCCCATATGGGGCTTCTTTTCCCCATGATGAGAAAGGTAAATTTTCAAACTACAATTTTCAGCGATGCGACTTTGTTAAGATGCCACGACTCACGTCGAGTATACACAGTAAAGTGTGCGCGCGCATCGGATGTGCGCGCCCGTTAATTGTGCGCGCGCACCGAATGTACGCGCATTCCATGCTCTAGGTCTAGGAGGTTGCAATGCCGGCGACAAGGTAAGCTGGAAAAGATCGCATTACACTGATAATACCAACAATATTGATATATTGCCAGGAACGATATTAAAAATATAACGATGTATATTTTTTAAATCGAATCTCTCGATATAACGGTTTTTTTAGAATCACCATATCGGCATACCGATCTGAAAATCATATCGGGTTTAATCGAAAAACCGATACATCGCCGTTCCCTACGATATACCGATTTTTTTATATATAGAATTTTTCGATATATTGCTATATTTTTAATTCTGATATTGGCATATCGATATGAAAATTATATCGATATAACAGATATATCGATGGACCCTAGTGGTGGAAGGCAGTACTGGTCATGGTGTAGATATGGGAGAGGAAGGACAGTTCAGGGTCTCTCGTCAGGATGACTGGGGTAGCAGAGGTGGGGTGGCAGGGGCGGGGGGAAGAGGTGGGGTGGCGTCAGCCAGAGGGATTCCTTGAATTCAACGTGAGGATAAGGATCTTGAATTTGATCCAGGGGGATTATATTGTAAATTTAATTAATGCTGCGATTGTATCTTTGGTGGAAGTCTATTTATAGCTTTGTGTTATATAACAACACAGATGACCATTCTGCCCAACATGTCTGTCTCTCACTTAGTGTAAAATCGCACTCTCCTGCTCGCTCCTCTTAGCCTTCAATATTCCTGTTGTGAAGTACAGTGTCCATGTAATTTCCTTTTTAAAGACTCCATGGCTTTGGTTCAACAATTGAATCAGAATGTAATGAGACTAAATTGAAAGAAAGCCATATAGTGACATGGCAGATCCCAGCCAGACTCCAGCCAGTAGCCAGTGGAGAGGTCCAGGTACACTCACACAGTACACTCCACCACTCGCCAGCCATCCAGACAGACAGACAGCCAGCCAGACCGACCAACCGTTGCCTGGAGGCAAGGAAATCTCTGCTCCTGTTATCTATTAACGTTGCTCACAGTGAATCCAGTGACATGATGGCGAACAGAGCATTGGGTTAGGAGCAGCACCATTCCCTCCTGTGACCCAGTCTCTCTCTGGGCCTGCCCAGGCACCCACCCTCCCACTCCACCCCACCCACCCTCCCACTCCACCCCACCCACCCTCCCCACCTCACCCACCCTCCCCACCGCACCCATCCTCCCCACCCACCCTCCCCACCCACCCTCCCCACTGCAACCACCCACCGCACCCACCCTCCGCACCCACCCTCCCCACCGCACCCACCCTCCCCACCGCACCCATCCTCCCCACCGCACCCACCCTCCGCACCCACCCTCCCCACTGCAACCACCCACCGCACCCACCCTCCGCACTGCAACCACCCACCGCACCCACCCTCCCCACCGCACCCATCCTCCCCACCGCACCCACCCTCCGCACCCACCCTCCGCACCCACCCTCCGCACTGCAACCACCCACCCTCCCCACCGCACCCACCCTCCCCACCGCACCCACCCTCCCCACCGCACCCACCCTCCGCACCCACCCTCCGCACCCACCCTCCGCACTGCAACCACCCACCGCACCCACCCTCCCCACCGCACCCACTGCACCCACCCTCCCCACCGCACCCACTGCACCCACCCTGCCCATTCCAGATCTTGAGATGATACTTGTCATTGCATTAAATATAGAAATAGAGACCCCTGTCCTGATTTCTTATCAACTAGTTACTGCTTAACTAATGAATATGCGATTCCTTGATAGAGAATCCCAATCACACACACACAGGAACTCATTGCTCACTCTCCACCCCCTCTCATTCCCGCCCCTTCCCCCTCCCCCTTTCACCACCAATTCTTCTACCTTCACTCCCCCCCCATACTTCCCACCTCCCATACTCCCATACTCCCTGCTTCCCCCATCCCCATCTCTCATTCTCCCTCGCTCCCACTCCCCCCTAAACTCTCTCCATCCCCCACCCACCTCACTCTCCCTCACTTCCCCTCTCTACCACACTTCCCCCACCCCCCCCTCCCCCATCACTCCCCCATCATCAACAACAACAAATTGGATTTATATGGCGCCCTCCACGCCAGACGGTGTCTCAGAGCACTTCACAATAACGGATCCCAGGGCTGAGCTAGGGGATGAGGGAAAAAGGTGACCGAAAGCGCGGTCGAAAAGAAAGATCTTTAGCTGCAATCTGAAGTAGGAAGAGAGGGGGCGAGGCGAAGGGAGTGAGGAAGGGAGTTCCAGAGTCTCGGGGCGTAGTGGCTGAAGGCACGGCCGCCGATGGTGGAGTGGAGGATTTGTGGGACAAGGAGGAGGCCACACCCGGTAGACCAAAGGCAACGGGTGCTATTGTGAGAAGACAGGAGGTCAGCGAGGTAGGGGAGTGCAGGGGACTGGAGGGAGCAGGGAACCATTACAATCTGGCAAGGACTGGGGTAATCGGGGAGTGTAGTTTGGTACGGGTAGGAATGCAGGCGGCAGAATTCTGGATAACCTGGATTTTATGAATGGTAGCGGAGGGGAGATTGGCGAGGACGGCATTTGAATAGTCCAGCCGAGAGGTGACAAAGGCTGGACCAGGGTTTCGGCAGCTTTCAGGGTGAGATATTGACAGAGACGGGCAATGCCTCAGAGATGGAAGAAAGTGGTGCTGGTGAGGGACCAGATGTGGAGGAGAAAGGATAATTGGGGGATGAACCCGATGCCTAGGTTGCATTCCACCCTCCCTCCACCCCCAGCACTGAAATCAAGTGTAAGCCCTGATTGAGATCTGCTAACTCAGCACAGCCCAGCCTGTTAACCTGTCACGCAGTACTCTACAAACAAACAAATAGAATTACATTAGTAGAGTACCTTTCACGTCGGGAGGATGTTACAAGTTACTCAGTGCTGTCCTAGGCTGTGCCTTTATGTATTATGTCACTGAGGAGTTTTCACCTGAGATTTCCCCCCACTTTGTGTAAGGCCCTGTTTATTATCTGGCACCGATTTGTTGGCAGAATTCTGTATGGAAAATGTTTTGTTATGAGGACAAGCGACGTGGCTGCTGATGGTTCCCAGAACTTGGTCTGAAAGCTAATCTGTGATTCTCCTTTGACTTGTTTTTATGACTAATTGAGCGTGGCTGTCCTGGACCCGGAATGTTCCTGTTGCCATCTGGATGATATTAGAACCAGAGTAATGGGAAACCAATGCCCTGGCGATGCTTGTGGAGATAGCTGAGGCCTCATGGTCACCAACAATTGGAAGCAGCAGCTGCAGTGTTTGCTTCAGGTTCCGTTTGAACCTTCTCTGGGGCCTGAGCAACACAAGGATCTGATGGAGATTATCTGTCTCATCTCAGCATCTAGAGTGCAGTGCAGTCTAGTCACCAGCTAGTGTGGTGAAGTTCGAGTCTGGTGTGGTTGGAGTTGGCGCTGATACAGAAGATGATCATTTCCCCTGATCTCCTTTCATGGGATAATTTAGTTTGAGCTTCAACCACAGCTTCTGGCAATGAATCCACATCATCACCACATCTCCATCAAGTAGTTCTATTAGTATATCTATATGCTGAGGTGATGCATTTTGGGAGCAAGAATAGGAAGCAAAAGGTACAGGAGCAGAGAGGCCTGGGGGTTCACATACATCAGTCTTTGAAGGTAACAGGATAGGTGTTTAAAAGGAATATGGGATACTTGGCTTTATAAATAGAGACTTGATGAACCGTTATAAAACACTGGTTAGGCATTAGCTAGAGTACACAGGAACAGGACTAGGCCATTCAGTCCATTCCGCCATTTAATTAGATCATGGCTGATCTGTATCTCTACTAATCCTTTCAATTCAAATTTCTCGCTTTCTTCCCATATCCCTTAATATCCCGACCTATCAAAAATCTATCAATCTTGTTCTTGAAGGTGTGGATGGATCCAGGATCCACAACCTTTTGGGGGAGAGAATTCTAGATTTCAACCACCCTTTGAGTGAGAAAATGCACCTGATTTCACTCAGAAATGGCCTGGTTCTAATTTTAAGACTGTGCCCCTTGTTTTGCATTCCCCCACCAGAGGAAATAACAACAAAATTCCACTTGTATAGCGCCTTTCACGTCAGGAGGACGTCTCAAGGCGCTGGACGGTCATTGTTTCATACCCACACTGAGGTCAGTGACGGGGAGGGTGGAGGGCAAGGGGAGAGTTTGGGGGTAACCAATGGGACCGTCGAAGTGGAGGGTTTGAGGTGGGACTTGAAGGAGGCCAGAGAGGGGATGAGGTGGAGGGACTGTGGGATGGAATTCCACAGGTTAGGGACAGAGTGGCTGAAAGCTTGCCCGCCAATGGTGGGCAGGTGGGTCGGGGGACATGGTGCAGCCTCCTGCTGAGTGGAGGGGGTAGGCAGTTTGGTAGGGGATTAGGAGATCTAGGGTGGGGCAAGGCCATGGAGGGCTTTGAATATGAGGACCAAGACCTCATAGCTTCTCTGTATCTACCATATCAAATCCGTTTATCATCCTAAAAACCTCTATCAAATCACCCCTCAATCTTCTAAACTCAATGAAATACAATCCAAATTTACACATTTGTAACTTAACCCTTTGAGGCCTGGTAACAATCTGGTAAATGTTCACTGCACCCACTCCAGGCCCAATATATCTTTCCTGAGGTGTGGTGCCCAAAGCTGTACTCAGTCTCCAGATGGGGTCTGACTAACGCTCTACAGCTGAAGCATCATTTCTTCCCTTTGTATTCCAGGCTTCATGAGATACAGGCCAACATTCCTTTGGCCTTTTTTAATTTGTTTTGCACCTGGGAACTAGTTTTTAGTGATTTGTTGATATGGATCCAAATCCTCCAAAGTTCTTGACTTCTCCCCGTTAAGAAAATATTTTGCCGTATCTTTTTTCAGTCCATAGTGGAAGACCTCACACTTCCCTACATTGAACTCAATCTGCCACAGTTTTGCCACTCACTTAATCTAAATCCCTTTGTAACAACCTACTCCCATCTGCACTACTTACTGAGCCTCCTGTCTTAGTGTTGTCTGCGAACTTGGATATAAAACTTTCTATTCCTTCATCCAAGTCGTTTATATATATGGCAAATAGCTGAGGTTCCAGTACAGATCCCTGGGGGACACGACACAACTTCTCACGTCCCACCAATCAGAGAACGTTCCCTTTATCCCTACTCTCTGTTTCCTGCCTCCCAACCAATGGCCAAGCCACATCGCAAGGTCAGCTCCAATTCTGTGCTCTTCTATTTTGGCTAATAATCTTTTGTGTGGAACCTTATCACTTGCTTTCTGAAAGTCCATGTAAACAACATCCATAAACACTCTTATCCACCATTTTAGTGACTTGCTCAACAAATTCAACTAGATTAGTTAGACACGACCTGCCCTCACAAATCCATGCTGACTCTCTTTTAGAAGCTCATTCCTGTCCAAGTGTTCAGTCAGTCTGTCCCTGGTGATGTATTTTCTCCACAACTGATGTTAAGCTGACAAGACTGTATTTTTATGGTTTCCTCCCCTACCCCACTTCTTAAATAAAGCGGCAACATTTGCAATTTCCCAATCTAAGGGCACTAATTCCCTGAATCTAGTGAATTTGGGAAAATTATGACGAAGGCATCTGCAATTTCCTCTCCTATTTCTTTTCACATCCTGGGGTGGAAACTCTCAGGTCCTGGAGATCTATCTATTTTGAGTTTCATTATTTTCTCCATTACCATTTTAAAATTTATATTTATTTTATTATTGACTTATTCTCAGGTTTCTCTGTACGCCTGGTATTTTGTCCTGAATCCTGAGTACGGTATTCAGTTCTAGGCACCACACTTTAGGAACAATGTCAATGCCTTGGAGATGGTGCAAAGTAGATTTACCAAGATGCTACCAGGAATGAGGGATTTAAATAACCTTTGCATTTGATAAGCACATTTCACACCTTCTAGACATCTCAAACCGTTTGTGGGCAAAATGTGGCAGCCAATTGCGTACAGCAATGTCCCACAAACAGTCGTGGATTAATTAACCAAATTATTATTATGGTTTTTTTTCTCTTAAGGGATTATTATAAGGCATGTGAAGTAAAGAAACTTGTCTGACATTTCGCCTTGTCCTGTCCCGCCCAGGATTGGAATCCAGTTCTCTCTCTTGCAAGGCAAGTGCTCTATCCACTGAGCTACAGGACATCAGTTATGGGGAGAGGCTCGAGAAGATGGGATTATTCTCCTTGTACAGAGAAGGTTAAGGGGAGATTTTATAGAGGTGTTCAAAATTATGAGAGGATTTGATAGAATGAACAAAGAGAAACTGCTTCCACTGTTGAGTGGGTCGGTAACCAAGGAACATTGATTTAAGATAATTGGCAAAAGCACCAGAGGAAAGATATGGAGAGTTGTTAGGGTCTGGAATGCACAGCCTGAAAGGGTAGAAACCTATTCCGTTTGCATAAATTGACAGTTATGTTGTAATATCAAACAGATGCTCCAAGTCAGGGCTAATTAACCCATTCCTGGGAGCAATCCTGGAATTCCAGCCCTACAGCGCATCGTATCACTGATATCATCCAACATTTGGGTCTAATTTACAAGATACACATACATTTACATAACTGGCATAATATGAATGAAGTGACATATGGTTTATTTAACTAGTGTACTCCACATCAATTGTGCAACCTGTGTATAGACAGTCACAGCCGAGCGTGGGTCAGCACCTGTTTAGCCATAGGCTTCTCTAACTTTCTCAGTGCTGGAGGCAATCTCTGCTCTCACTAATAGCTTGTGATCCAGCTATTCTCCACACTCAGCACATTAGACCCTAGGGACATGCTGTTCCTAGGGACATGAAACTCATTGGCAGACACACAGCTGTCCTTCCAAGATCCTCAAATCCAAACAAATACATGACCCTTGGACTTGGTGCATTGACATATTGGACATATTATTCAAAAATATTTTCTAGTTTGTAACTGAATAGTTCCTAGAGATTCAGATGTTATCTAGTGATGAGTTTTACAGATCAGTTAGTTTTCTGATATTTATCTTCTCTAAGAGGTAGTTGGCCTGATGTGTTCCTGATGGCACTGCCTCCTCACTGATGGCAGCCTTTGCTTGGAATCCAGGCTATTCAACAACAGCCACAGCACATAATTATCATTACCTTTGAAATGCTTTATTTTGGTGTGATAATGTGGTATAAAAATGATAATTCTGGGACATTTGAAACATGGTCTAAACGGCTTTTATTTGAGAAGTCGAGTCGGGAGATAACAAAGTTCTGAGGGAGGGTTTGGTGGCACTTGGTATGAGATAAGACCGAAGCCAAGCCATGTGGTAAGGTAGTCAGGGTGTGAATGTGAGGGAGGAAGGATTGAGGAGGTTGGGCACTGGTTTGGTGAGTTTGAGAGCGGGCAAAGGAGGTCAAGAAGATCATGGACATCCTGTGGCACAGGGTTTTGGTACATCCAAAAAATCCAAAAAACCTACAATAATAAAAAAAATTGGTCATTTCAATCCATGACTGGGTGCTGTGTGCAATTGGCTGCAGCGTTTCAATTCACTTTACAGTATATTCTGTGAAGCGCTTTGAGACATCTAGAAGACGTGGAAAGCGCGATATCAAATACAAGGATTATTATTATTTGTATCCTAGTCTCCAGGACAATCCTCGATATACCTTCTTGTTGGCAGCGCTGCTCACTTTGCACTAATCCTTGTTGAGATATTGTCTGTTATTGACTTTGTGCCTGTTGAACATTGAGCATGTGATATCCAGCTTGTCACTCTCCAGATTCTTTACAAAACCACAGAGAATTCCACCACAAAATGATCAATCAAACTGGGCTGAGTTTAAACATTGCAAGCTATCGATGTAAGTATTGCATTGTATAAAACTCCTGGCATCAGCATTAACCCACTGAAGCATTAAAAGATGTAAGAATTGGCACAGACACGGCACAATGTCCTCACTGCTCAGTGGTACTGTGCCGCCCTCTGCTGCTCAGAGGGAAGTGTCTGCCTGGTTTGTGTAACAGAGAGGAGCAGGATCCTGGTGATGTGGACAAGAGGAAGAGGTCAATGCTGTCCTAAGAGAAGACATTCAGGCGGAAACTCTGGAAAGATATGATACGTATTGATTCAAGAGCTTCTTGATTTGAAATCTGTGTTCTAGCTCCAGGTCATCTTGTCATTATAGGACTAATTCGATTGATTTGGTGACAATGTTGTGGATAATAGCAAGTTGTTATCAAATTTAGAGCCAATTATGATCCTGAATAAAACTCACCGTTGAAGTTTCTGTGTGATTGTGAATCGCTGGCAGGAGATTGTGCTGCTACTATGGGATGCCCACTCCTGTGAAGAGCGCGATATAAATGCAAGTCGTTGTTGTTGTATAGCACAGTTTGGGATTTTAGGAACCTCACCCAGCAGCCTATAGTAGGCTCCATGGCTGCACTGTGCCTGGGCTGTTTTGCTCCTTTTAATTATTTAGACAAGCTGCCTTGTTAGTGCTTCCTGGAAACCACTAAAGTATTCACAATGTTTATCCTAGTGTCACTAAAAGTGGAACTCATTAAAGAAAATCCATGTTATAGGAGCAGCTGTGGAGTGAGACACATGAGCTGCTCTGTTGTGCTGACTGTCATGTCCTGCCACTGCTGACCCTTTCCATTTCTCTGTCAACCTCATTCCTGAGGGAAACCAGGAGCTTCCTAATGGCTCGCTAGCTAACTGCCCAACATCACTCTCTGGGATTCTTGCTGGATTGAATCAGAACATTTTCTGCTAAATTTGTTTGAGTGGAGTCCTGTAGCTCAGCACTCGCCTAGCAAGCGAGAGGACCTGGGTTCAATTCCCAGGAAGATGAAACATTGGGCAAGTTTCCTTACTCCACACACTGGAGTAGTTGGTAGCAACCCAGTTGATTGGTGGATCACTTTCTGCGGTGATAATTCCTTCAAAATAAATAAAAATAATTTGGTCACTTCAATCCAAAACTGCTGTGTTCAATTTGGCTACCATGTTTGGCCCACAACATATAGGCAATTCACTTCACTGTGAAGCACTTTGGGACGTCTTGAAGACGTGATAAGGCGCTATATTAAATGCAAGGATTATTATTATTATTATTATTAAATATTTTGGAATGCTATACAAGCACACAAGCATGAGATAAGGGCACTGATCCTCCCCAACTCTCAACCTCTTCATTGCTACAACTTGCATAAATCCCAAGTCACTGCTTAGCTCTTTAAAGAGATGCTGTTCTATGAAACTATGATACTAAGATACTATGAAATGGGAGTTGGTGGGGAAGTGGCATCTGCCATATCTTATGAGAAATTATTTCAAACTTGTCTAAATGTCACAGGTTATGTTGCTTTAGTGCCAAGTGTCTGTTACTCCCCAGTGATCACGTCTTTCAAGTAACAGGCACCAGCTGCCGAGGCCTATTGTGTCAGGATGGGATCTTCTGACTATTTGACTGTGATCAGTGGTTTAGAGATTTTGATGGGGTTTTTTTTGACAATTTTTATATTTGCATTTGATACAATGCCTGATATTGATATAAAATTGAGAATATCACAAAACACTTTGTAGGATTTAAATTGTAAATTGTCATGACTTTGTTGGTTTGTTGGCAAAGATAGCACCCAATTTGTACTCAGCAATGTCCTGCAAACAGCCATGAAGTGAATGACTAATTTTACCTGGAGGAATGTTGCCCAGGACTGTGGGAGAGAGAAACTCCTTCTCTTTTCAACTGGTGCCATTGAACAAAGAGACAATACCTCAATTTAATGTCTCATCCAAAGGACGGCACCTTCGGAAACTGCTGTGCTCCCTCAGCATTACGTTGGAATATTAACCTAGACTAGGAGCTCAAAACTCCAGGGTGGGACTTGAACCCACAGCCTTCTGTCCTGAGAGAAGAGTGTTACCAACTGAGCCACTATATCAAATGCAAGGATTATTATTGACACCTAAACTGTGCTCGAAACTGAAATTCTCAAAAGTCACCAGCAATCATTAAATCCCAGAGAAACCCAGTTATACCTTCCTTCAAAGTCAGTTTTTTACAACCTATGTTTGGAATCTGGTATTTTAACTTAAATTGGTGTGGATTGTTGCAGACAGATCACTGAGGAGTTTAGTGGGAAGAAAATGTTCAGCTTTCAACCACAATGTGATCATCACATGAGAGGTTTGAATGAACAAGGCTCTTTAGTCCTTTTTACCTGATCTATCCTGTAACCCTCCACCCCCCACCACCTTCATTAGTGGTGATGGGGGTGGGGGGTTAGGTTGGGTGGGGGGGTTCAGGTGAGGTGGGGGTTCAGGTGAGGGGGTGTTCAGGTGAGGGGGGTTCAGGTGAGGTGGGGGTTCAGGTGAGGGGGGGTTCAGGTGAGGGGGGGTTCAGGTGAGGGGGGGTTCAGGTGAGGGGGGGGTTCAGGATGGATGGGGTCAAATCTGCTATTACTTTCAACAGTTTTGAAATAACAATAACCTAAAGGAAAGAGGAACCTTCCAATGGGATTGTGGAAATATCCACCCGCGTGATTTGTTCTTACGTGATTATCCTTTGTCCCCCACAACTGGTCCCTCACCAGCACCGCTTCCTTCCATCTCTGATACATCGCCTGTTGTCGCCAGTATCTCACCCCGAATGCTGTCAAAACCCTGGTCCATGTGTTTGTCACCTCTCAGCTGGACTATTCTATTGCCATCCTTGTTGCTCTGCCCTCCGCCACTATTCACAGAGCTCCCAACCCTCCCGATTTTTGCGGAAGCTTCCGCTTTTACATGTTCCCTTCCGCCCCCCCCAATCCCAGATAAATAACTTCCGATTTTTTGCCATTTCTTAATTTAAGCTAAATCTTGCACCACCCGTACAGTTACTACACGTAACCGCAGGTAGAAATCACTCGACATCTCGTCTTCCCGCTCACACGCCGGCGGCGTCACACTCAGTGTCACCCCCGCGCGGCCGCCACCAGTAAACGTCATCACACCAGCCATGCCCGTGAAAACATCCCCACGTCAGCCTCCCCCCCCCCCCACTGATCTGTACCTCTGCCAAACCCTCGGGGCTGCCGCTGCTCTCACAGCGCCCTCTGCTGGTGGCAGGGCTGCAGTGACACTACGGTGCTCAGCCTCCTGGAGGCATGGTGTGCATTATGCAGTGTGTGTGTGTGTATCTGTGTGTATGCTGCATTGCTGTACTGTAGTACACACACGTGATAGGAGTTCCAAAGAGAATAATACAAGGTCAGCTTACACACTAAACCTGTATTTTCGGGGGCCCAGCTGGACCCTCAGATGTTTTCAAGGCGCCCAAGTGTGTTGTAGATCATAACTTGTTTTTTCAATTTTGCACGCCCAACGCTACAATTAAGGTGTCCAGGGTGCCTGGATGCCTGTTAATGTCGAGCCCTGGCTTAACTATTGGCTGATACTGAAGTGATAGAGGCAAATTCTATGATTCTATGATTCTAATAACAAAATCCTGCCTAAAAAATTACGACAACCTTCCTGAAAATCTTCCTTGAAGGTTGGCAGCTCTACATTCATAAAATTCAGGTTATTCAAAATACCTGAATAAATGCCTGCATTCTCACCCGAACCAAACTTCACTCCCTAATTACCCCAATACTTGCCAGACTTCATTGGATCCCTGTCTCGGAGTAGATTCATAGAATAGATTCATAGAATTTTACGGCACAAAAGGAGGCCATTCGGCCCATCTAGTCTGTGCCGGCTCTTTGAAAAGAGCGATTTAATCCCACTGCCCTGCCCGCTCCCCATAGCCTAATAGACCTGTTCTCCCTAAATAAAGATCTAATTCCCTTTTAAAAGTTGTTATCGAATCAGCCTCCACCACCTTTTCAGGCAATGCATTCCAGATTCGAACAACTAGCTGAGTGAAAACATTTCTCCTCAGCTCCCCTCTACTTCGCCTTGAAACTATTTTAAATCTGTGACCACGAGTCACAGATTCGCCCACGAGTGGAAATAGTTTTTCTCTATTTGCCCTGTCGAAACCCCTCATGATCTTATAAACCTCCATTAGGTCTCCCCTCAATCTTCTCTGCTCCAGAGAGAATAACCCTACCTTATCTAGCCTCTCCTCATAGCTGAAGTCCCTCAATCCTGGCACCATCCTAGTAAATCTTCTTTGTACCCTTTCCAATGTCTTCACATCCTTTCTGTAATGTGGTGACCAGAATTGAACACAGTATTCCAGCTGAGGCCTCACCAAAGTCCTATAGAGGTTAGTCAGCACTTCCTGACTTTTGTACTCTATATCCCTATTTATAAAGCCTAGTATCCCATATGCCTTCTTAACAGCCTTGTCTACCTGTCCTGCCACCTTCAACGAGTCACTAACACAAATCCCCAGGTCTCTCTGTTCCTTCACACCATTTAAAATTTTACTATCTAGCCAATATTGCCTCCCTTCATTTCTTCTCCCAAAATGCATCACCTCACACTTCTCTGCATTAAACTTCATCTGCCATGTGTCTGCCCACTTTACCAATTTGTCTATATCCTCTTGCAGATGGCTACTATCCTCCTCACTGTTTACTATTCTCCCTAACTTAGTGTCATCTGCAAACTTGGAAACTGTACTCCCTACACCCAAGTCCAGATCATTGATGTAGATTACAAAGAGCAATGGTCCCAAAACCGATCCCTGTGGCACACCACTGCTCACTTCCCTCCAATCTGAAAAACAGCCGCTCACTACAACTCTCTGCTTTCTGTCTCGCAGCCAGTTGTGGATCCACGCTGCCACTGACCCTTTTACGCCATGGGCCTTTAATTTCATAATAAGTCTCTCATGTGGCACTTTGTCAAATGCCTTTTGAAAGTCCATGTAAACTACATCAACTGCGCTACCATTATCCACCCATTCCGTTACCTCATCAAAAAATTCTATCAGATTTGTAAGGCAAGATTTGCCTTTAACAAATCCATGTTCACTGTCCTTTATTAGCCTATATCTTTCTAAGTGAAGATCTACCTTGTCCCTGATTATGGACTCTAGAAGTTTGCCCACTACCGACGTTAGACTGACTGGTCTGTGGTTACCAGGCTTGTCCTTCTGCCCCTTTTTATACAAGGGAGTAACATTAGCTATCCTCCAGTCCTCTGGCACGACCCCTGTGTCCAAGGAAGATTGAAAGATCGTGGCCAGAGTCCCTGCTATTTGCTCCCGTGCCTCACTTAGTAACCTAGGGTGCATCCCATCCGGACCAGGTGACTTATCCACCTTGAGCGACATCAACCTTTTTAGAACTTCCTCTCTGGTTATAATTATTCTATCCATTTCTCCTACCCTCTCCTCCAATACCATGGCATTGGCTGTATCCTTTTCTTTTGTGAAGACAGAGGCGAAGTACTCATTCAGTACATCAGCCATGCCCTCTGCCTCCACAATGAGATTTCCTCCTAGGTCCCTAATTGGCCCACCCTCTCCTTGACCAACCTTTTACTCTTAATATGTTGGTAAAAAACCTTAGGGTTCCCCTTAATCTTACTCGCTAATTGTTTATCATGCAGTCTCTTTGCCCCTCTAACTTCCTTTTTTAGTTCTATCCTACACTTCCTATAGTCTGCTTGGTTCCCTTCTGAATTTTGAGCCTGACACTTATCATAAGCCTCTTTTTTTTATTTTTTATTTTGGCCCCGATTTCCTTAGTCATCCAGGGAGGTTTGGATGCCTTACATTTCACCTTTGTGGGGATGCTTTTGACCTGTGCCTGAACTATCTCCTCTTTGAACGCTGCCCACTGCTCGTTAGTTGTCTTACCTGCCAATTTTTCTTTCCAATCCACCTTGGCTAGGTCCCACCTCAACTCATTGAAATTAGCCCTTTTCCAGTTAAGTGTCCTCACCTGTGATCGTTCCTTATCCCTTTCCATAATTATTCTGAATCTAACGATATTGTGGTCGATGTTAAGATCCTCACTCTTGTTTTCAAATCCCTCCAGTCCTCCGCACCCCTCTTCCTCTCTGACCTCCTCTCTCCTCACAACAGTATCCGTTGCCTTCACTCCATTGGGTCTAGCCACCTCTTTGTCCCCCGAATCCTCTGTTTCACTGTTGGCAGCCATGCCTTCCCGAGGAAATTTCCTCACTCCCTTCGCCTAGCCCAATTAGAAATCCTTTCCTATTTGCAGGTCGCTCTTAAAGACTTTTCTTTTCAACCGCACTTTTGGTCACCTTTTCCCTCCTCCCCCTGGCTCGGCCCCATAATGGTATTGTGAAGCCCTCTGAGACGCCACCTGGCGTGGAGGGCATTATATAAATCCAAGTTGTTATTGTTGATTATGGCCACTCTCCCACACCTCCCCTCCCCCTGTCCTCTTTCCCCCCCCCCCCCCCCCCCCCGCTCAGAGTTAGGCTGTTAAATCCTCTGAGACGTTACCCTGCATGGTGGGCGCTATGTAAGTGCAAGTTGTTGTTGTTCTATTGCTGAATTCACTTCCTCCCAGTTATTTTTACAAACTGTGGAAAACTGGAGTTTTAAGCATTTTGAGCAAATGCCGATTTAAAAATGCAAGCCTTTGGTTTGTGTAAATTGTATCTTCAGGTATGTTTTCAGGCTGAGAACCGAGATCTCAGAGCCTTGCCTTAGGCTGACAGACAGACATTGTGGTCGGCTGGGCTAATGGAGGATGATCAGCCCTGAGAGGCTGACATTTGCTGAGCGTCATGTGCCATATTGTTCCAGTTTTCAGCGTTCTGCGAAACAATGAAATACTGTCACGTGAAACTTTCCCATCAAATACAAGTACAAGTATAGTAACCCTCGCCAAACGTGACTTTCTCGATTGCGAATTCAACTATACGCAAAGAAAAAAATGCGTCACTTTTTTGCATAACACTTGCGGCTACGCGCTGGCTGGCCCCGCGCGCATGCGCGCTTGGGAAGTCAAGTCAAGACAATGGAAAATCACTTCCTTCTTACAACTAGCCAGTTTGTCAGCAGTCACTGCTGCATCTTCTCGGCCATCCACTTCTGCCTCTCCCCAAGCATCTACTTCGATGGAGTTTGAGGCCGATGATTCCTCGGCCTCGGACTGTTATGAGAGCAGGGAAAGCAGGGAGAGCGGACCAGCCGGCTGTAGCCCGCCTTAGTGCGTACTTTGCATTGCTCGGGTGTGGATGTGCCTGGAGGCTTGAGGTGGGTAGCCTGTGGCTGGATTCCCCTAACTCCTGCTTTCCAATTACCTGCTAATCTTACCCAACACGATTTTACTGAGTGTGCTGTTTTCCAGGAAAGTATCCCCGCGTGTAAAGAGGGTTAATTGTATTCAGATGTATCTGTAGAAATGATTTTGCAAATTCTTGCATTTGTTATTGTGCCTTTAATGTATCAACGTGATTGGCAAGTAATTGGTTTCACGTTAGAGGGACAGTTTGTGGGCTAATGTAGCGGTCACTTTGCACAAAACAATCTCCTTTCCTCCTCCTCTTCTTTGCTGCCATTGGTGACCAGACACAAGGATTCCTGAAGGTACTGAGGTGACGGTTTGTACATTCCCATTAGTCAACTCTCCCAGCAAATGCCCTGTGCGTCACTCCTGCTCAATCTCGGCCTGAGCTAATGGCAAAGGAGCTGTGTTTGCCCGACAGTACAGACAGTACAGTATATTATCAGCCACAATCCTGTGGCTTCATTAATAATAATAATAATCCTTGCATTTGATATAGCGTTTTTTACATCTTCTAAATGTCTCAAAAGCGCTTCACACAATATACTGTAAAGTGAACTGACTTTATGGGCAAAACATATTTGTGGGCAGCTGATTGTGCAGAGCAGTGTCTCACAAACAGTCGTGGATTGAAGTGACCAAATTATTATTGTTTTTTTTCATTATTATCATTGTGGAATAAGGAAACTTGCCCTGGTTTAGCCCTGGCCGGGAATCGAAACCAGCTCTCTCGCTTGTAAGGTGAGTGCTTTAACCACTGAGCTACAGGACTCCACAATAATAATCCATGCATTTGATATAGTGTTTTTTATGTTTTCTAGATGTCTCAAAGCACTTCACAAAATATGCTGTAAAGTGAATTGACTGTATATATATGGGCGAAATGCAGCAGTCAGTTGCACACAGCAGTGTGATTGAAATGACCAATTTATTATTGTTTTTTCGAGGGATTATTATCAGGCGTGTGGTTTGCCCTGACCTGGAATGAAACCCAGGCTTCTCGATTGCAATGCGAGTGTTCCAACCACTGAGCTACAGAACTCCTTAATAAAATACTTCACATAGAAACATGTGGAGCTACAGTGGAGTCCTGTAGCTCAGTGGTTAGAGCGCTCGTCTTCAAAATGAGAGACCTGGGTTTGATTCCAGTCAGGGTGAAACCTTGGGCAAGTTTCCTTACTCCACATATAAGATTAATTTGTCATTTCAATCCATGACTGTCTCTGGGACACCGCTGTGCGCAATTGGCTGCTGCGTTTCACCCACATACGTAGTCAATTCACTTTACAGTATATTCTGTGAAGAGCTTTGAGATGTCTAGAAGATGTGAAAAGTGCTCTATCAAATGCAAGGATTATTATTATTATCCTAGAGAAAGGACTTCACGTGGGGACAAAGAATCCTGGGAGGGTCGATAATTTGAACAGAAGGAAAATAATATGTATAGAAAATGAAAAGGGCCTGGGGGTCCTGATTGACAATAAATTGAAGCTCTCCCAACAATGCTCTGTGGAACTAAGTAAAGCAAACCAGATGTTGGGATGTTTCAAAAAATCAATAGCAAGCCAAAATCCACTGTATAAATGAGTACCATTCTGCTCATCGCAGTACAAAGGGATATTGGAGAAATCGAAAAGATGGTGGAAGGCAACCAAAATGATAGAGGGAATGGGAGGACTGGACTGGAATGGAAGCCTGGACGAGGAGAGACTACTGGAGAAGAGAAGATTAAAATGCCAAGTGATTGCTGTCTTTAAGAGTCTAAAGTCACAAGACAATATAGATCATGACAGGCTGTTTCAACTTGTTAGAATTGTGAAACCAGAGGACACGGCCTGCGATTGAAGCGGGGTAAATTCACAACAAATCTGTACAAACACTATTTCACTGAGCGAATAGTGAACCTGTAGAATAGGCTCCCGGGGGAGACAGCTGAAGGAAGCGGGAAGTGTTGATTCTTTCAAACACAGATTAGAATCATAGAATTTTACGGCACAAAAGGAGGCCATTCAGCCTATCTAGTCTGTGCCGGCTCTTTGAAAAGAGCAACTAATCCCACTGCCCAGCTCTCTCCCCATAACCTAACAGACCTGTTCTTCCTAAATAAAGCTCGAATTCTCTTTTAAAAGGTGTTATTGAATTGGCCTCCACCGTCTTTTCAGGCAATGCATTCCAAATTCAAACAACCCGCTGAGTGAAAAAAATTCTCTTCAACTCACCTCTGCTTTGTTTTGTAACTATTTTAAATCTGTGACCATGAGTCACAGATTCGCCCACCAGTGGAAATTTATTCTCCCTGTCAAATCCCCTCATGATTTTATAAACCTCTATTAGGTCTCCTCTCAACCTTCTCTGTTCCAAAGAGATTAAACCTAGCCTATCCAGCCTTTCCCTATAACTGAAGTCCCTCAATCCTGGCACCATTCTAGTAAACCTAGAATACAATAGAATATAATTAAATAGTTTTCTTTTAGGAAATAACATTATGGGATCTAGTACAGAGGTAGTATGAGACATTATGTGCATGTGATCGCCAGGAAAGTCTATGGAGAACTAGATGGACCTCGGTATTTTTTCATCTAGGATTTCTTATGTGAAACAAACTCCAACTTGTGACATTAGCCATTTCGGCAAATGTTTCAGAGGTACATGTTCATCAAACTGTTTTTACAGAGAACGAAGCTGGTGGAGTAACTGCCATTTGTAAATCTGTCCATTTCCAACCGCTTATACTGTCACCGTGTGGGTGTGAGTGTGAGTTTCAGTGTCTGTTCAGGGGAAGAGGAGTAGTTACTGTGGTGGGAAACCTAAACCACAATGCTAGTACAGAATACATCTGTGGTTTGGCCCAGTTCACAGCTATAACCTCACTCTGCCGTGCAGCCTAAATATATGCTATTTATAGCAACAGCTCATAGTTTCGGAATATTAAAATTACATTTGTATAGCGCCTTTCATGTCAGGAGGATGTCCCAAGCTGCTGACAGCACAGAAGGAGGTCGTATGGCCAATCCAGCCTGTAGTGGCTGTTTGGAAGAGCTACTCAATCACTCCCATTCCCCAACTAATCCCACTCCCCTGCGCTTTCCCCATATGCTTGCAACGTTTCCTTTTCAAATACCTATCCAACTCCTTTTGAAATTCCCTCAGTTCAGAATAACGATTGTCACTGACCTTTTCCGGGTCTGATTGTCATTTTGCATAACTGTCAGGATTGACAAGTGACCAGGTCCTGGCTGTGGAGCTGCTGTGCCAGGCAGTTACTGAGATTTCTCATTGCCACTCTGTGCTGTTGCCTGTGACTGGCAGCAGTTGTATTTTGATGTGTCCGACCAAGCAAGGATAATTATAATAATAATAATCCTTGTGTTTAATATAGCGCTCTTCAAGTCTTCTAGACGTCTCAATGCGCTTCACAGAATATACTGCAAAGTGAATTGACTGTATGTTTGTGGGTAAAATGCGATAGCCAATTGCTATTGGCAACGTCCCACAAACAGTCGTGGATTTAAATGACCAATTTATTATTGGGGGTTTTCTTGAGGGATTATTATCAGGCATATGAAGCAAGGAAACTTGCCCATGGTTTCACCCTGCCTGGAATCGAACCCAGGTCTCTCACTTGTAAGGCGAGTATTCTGACCATTGAGTAAGGTAAGGAGACCAGGTAAGGGGGTCAGGCAAACAGGCAAATCTATGGCTGTGCCCATAATCCAAGATGAGAATTTAACAAAGTTAATCTGATGTCCTCACCTTTCTTTTCCTGCTCCCACCCTAGGCTTTCCTTGCAACCTATTGTTTAGTCTCAGTAACATACTGAGCATGTATAATATGGCATAATGTGATTAAAATTAGATTAACGGGAGATAGACACCCTGTCAAGACGCACGTTCTTGGACTTTTATGCACCATCAATAGCTAAACATCAATGCTAGACCTGGAGTGGGTGGCTTTTGCATAATTCTCTCACCTCAGAAACTCTCACCTATAGTGTGGGATTCGGCTGATGATGTTCACGTCAGTGTTGTGGAGCGGGGATGGCTTGACCTGAGCAGTGAGTGTTTAACTGGAAATTGGAGACAATTGGGATGGTTCTCGAGACATTCTCATCAACTTGAATTTCAGACCATTTAGGTTGACCTGAATCTGTCTGTAAATGCTCTGGGACATGCCCCTCATGAAGGGAACTATATAAATGCAAAATCAAAACCGAAGTCGATGGGAACACTCAGCTGGTCAGGCAGCATCTAAGGAGAAAGGAAAAGTGAGTCAACGTTTCAGGTCCACAACTCTTCGTGAGATCATGGACCCGAGACATTGACTCACTTTTCCTCTCTCCATAGATGCTGCCTGACCTGCTGAGTGTTCCCAGCTATTTCTGTTTTTGTTTCAGATTTTCCAGCAACCGCATTATTTTGTGCTTTTATAAAAATGCAAAGTTGTTATTGAGAAATCCTGCCCCTGAGGTTCCCTCCCGGCCCGGCCTGCCCCGCGGCCCGGCCTGCACTGGAACAGTTTGTCTTGTGTGTTACCCAGGGGGTCAGCTTCAATCTTGGGAGTCTTGTTTTATAATAATAAAAATCTTTGCGTTTCATACAGCGCTTTATCATGTCGTGTAGACATCTCAAAGCACTTCACGGGATATATTGCAAAGTGTAGTGACTGTGTATTTTGGACAGTGAGATCCAGTGAAACATTAGGTCTCAGGCCCTGCAAAGCTCTGTCACACTGAATCCCCAACCCCCCCACCCAAATCCACCTTCAGCTCAGATGCAAACCCTCAGTTTCACCTCCGGATGTCCTCCCGAGTGAAAAGTGCCGTATAAATGTTATTTGTTATGGTTGAATCAAAATGGCTCCCGGTTGTGTTCACTGCTCTAATCTTTGGTGAATTGCTGTGTTTGAGGGGGGTGGGGGGGAGGGGGTCGAAGTCAAACTGTGAACATTGCAACCTGCAGTGGAGCAATTCTGTTGAGATTATTAAACCGCGAGGAATTTGTCATTGGCTTCCACTCACCTCAGATATGAGGAAACTTGGCAAAGCCCCCAGAGCCTGGCCCGGTTGGCAGACTGCAGCGAGGGCGGCTGGCAGCCCAAATATACCTGACAGCAAAATGGCAACAACATCTGGAGAGAACAGAGACGATCCCCTCCCTTTCTCCTCCCCCCACCACCCCTCCAACTCTCCCTCCCTTCCTCTCTCTCTCTTTCCCTCCTCCCTCTATCTCTCTCTCCCCCTCTCTCTTTCCTCTCCTGCCCCCACCCTCCCTCGCTCTCCCTCCTCCACCCTCCCTCTCTCTCGCCCTCTCTCTCCCACCCTCCCTCTCTCTCTCTCCTGGCCCACCAGGAGATCGCGGTGGGGGGTGGGGTGGGGGGGGAGAGTTACTGAAATCCTTCATCGTCTGGAAAACACCAGCTGGTGCTGCTGAGATACTGGGATCTGAACCAACTTAACATTATCCTGTCTCACCCCCTCCCCCCCCCCCCCCCCCACACTACCTGCCCCCCACCACACATTGTCTCCACCCCCCATACATTGTCTCCCCCCCCCACACACATTGTCTCCCCCCCCACACACATTGTCTCCCCCCCCACACACATTGTCTCCCCCCCCCACACATTGTCTCCCCCCCCACACACATTGTCTCCCCCCCACACACACATTGTCTCTCTCCCCACACACATTGTCTCCCCCCCCCCCACACATTGTCTCCCCCCCCACACACATTGTCTCTCTCCCCACACACATTGTCTCTCTCCCCACACATATTGTCTCCCCCCCCACACACATTGTCTCTCTCCCCACACACATTGTCTCTCTCCCCACACATATTGTCTCTGCACCCTCCCCCCCCACTCCGTCCGCCCCGTGCATGTGGAAGTTGGCATGCTCTGTGGGGGGTGGGGGGGAAGCTGTCTGTTTTAGTTTCACATGAAAACCAGAAAAACCCTTGCCTGGTCTGCGCACGTCTGTGTGTCTGTGTGTGTGTATGAGGTGCTAACCAGGCCACAGAGAATGGGCAGGAGAGGCACTAGGGATGACACCAGGAATGGGATGTGTGTGTATGTGTGTGTGTCTATATGTGTCTGAGTACAGTATGTCTGTGTGTGTCTGACTGTGCTTGTGTGTATCTGTATGTGTGGTGGGGGGTTGGGGGTTTGGGAGTTCAGGTTGGGAATATGCTGTGAAAACAGTGGGCAGTTGCAGTTTCTCTGGAGTATCCACTGACTGTGAGAAGGACATCGGGGAAAAGGTCAAAGAATAAATATGATAGATTTAAAATCCATAGTGAGATTCTCATTCAACTTGTGGACAGACCGTCTGTGAATAAACAGAGGGAACCTGATGTTTTGCAAAGACAGTGTGTTACTAGTTCTGTAGTTAGAGTAGTCACCTTGCAAGTGAGAGACCTGGCAGGAGAGAGAGAGGCAGGGCAAAACCTTGGGCAACTTTCCTTACTCCACTTACCTGATAATATTCCCTAAAAAAAAATTGTCGTTTTCAATCCACAACTGTTTGTGTGACACTGCTGCGTGCAATTGGCTGCCGTGTTTCACCCACAAATATACAGTCAATTCACTTTACAATATACTCTGTGAAGCGCTTTGAGACATCTAGAAGATGTGAAAAGCGCTATATCGAATGCAAGGATGATTATTATTACTATAGAGCTTTGATCCCCTTCAGTCAGGAAGCACCTCCAGATTAGTGACTGTCCACTTGTAAATTACTGACTGAATCAGAAGTGATTTGATACCTTACTGCGGTGATATGCAGGTTAAAAAACAAGATTTACCGATGGACGTAACTAATATCTACATTTACAACTGGCAGCAAAATATCGAGGACAATAGTACTGTAGTTAGATAATGAAAACCTAGTGAGAAACCTCCCTAACTGGCCAATTACACAGCTCCTGAGTTGGTTTGTGTCTGTTTATTGGTGGTTTACAATGCATTATATCCAGTCTTTCTTCTCCTTCTTCTGTCTCCTTGATACGGAAGTAAGGAAGTGATTACATCTATATAAGCTGTGTATGAGATCACAGGGAGTGAGTATACTACACAGTGTTTGGGTCCCAAGCACATCAGGCCTTGGTGGAGCCTGACACCAAGAGATGGAGATTCCTCTACAAGGCACAGGATCTGTCTCAACTTCCTAAACTTCCAGTGATCCACGTTATTTAGTGCTGAAGGCTGGACATGGCCATTGGTGTTAGTGGGGAATGCTGGTTCATGTGGAGGTTTGCCTGATAGAGTTAAGGATGTTAATCATTGCCAGCGATAAGATGAAGAATATGTCAATTACTGTCCGGCGATATATCGATATATGATATAATTTTTCATATCGATATACCGATATTGGAAATTTAACCATATCGATTTATCGAAAAATTCTATATAAAAAAAATCGGTATATCATAAATATTGGTATATCGTGTCCGCCGATATATGGGTTATATCGGTATAATGCAAACTTTTTTAACTTACTTTGTCGCTGGCACTGCAAACCTCCTGGGCCTAGAGCACAGAATGCGCACGCACACCAGAATGCTATATCAATATATCGGTATATATCGATATATCGATATCGGAAAATTTCCATATTGACGGACGCTAATGTCAATGAACAACACAAATTTTACCCACCTTTTTTTTTGTTGCAGTACAGTTACCACCGACCTCATCTTTCCATTGGCTGGTGCTTAGAGCTGTCCTGGTGGCCACTAAATCCTGTACATCAAGTGTTTGCACGTTATATAATTGTGGTTGTTTGTACAGTAACTGGGTTCTGTTATTGTGAAAGATCACAGAAATACTTTTTAAAATAGGTTTCGACTTACCCAAACCTCACCCACATCTTCCCCACATTTCTACCCTGTTATGATTCTGTGGTTCGTCTGAGTTTCTTTTTGTGTTTCCTGTGATAATGTTATGTTTGGGGCAGGATGGGATGGAGGTGCTATCCAGGCCATAGAGAAGGTATGACACCAGGAATGAGAGGTTTTACTGATATAAAACATTTGTAACTATGTTTTGGAGTTAATGCTTTCGCTGACGGTTGCTGTGTTAATCTGAGTGTTTTAAACCTTGTCGGATGTTTCTGAGCACATTAATAACACAGGTTTGCACAGTGCTGTCCAGCCACAAGCACTCAGCCACAGTCAGGGAAATCCTGAGTGAGCACAGAGTGGAAGGGATTCAGAGATCTGAACCTGTGTGGAGGAGATGTGATATTGGGATATTGAGTCTGTCAGGATAGCAGTCATCCTATTTAGTCCATCTGCAGCTCCATCCCCCAGAAGGATGGCCTGCGTGGGGTTGGGTGGGGGGTAGATCCTGATGGAGAGGTAATGGGGCAATAGTGGTAGATGGGATAGAGGTGGCTGAGTGGATCCCCCCTCTATCTCCCGATTTTTGATTTGAGGAAGTCCAGCATCACCTTGCAGTTGGAATTGGAGGAGACGATGGGTGAGGCATGGGAGGGTGGCCGGAGGAGACGATTAGTGGTGGAGAAGAGCAGCTTGGGATTGTGCTTGGCCTCCAAGATTAACTTGGAATAGAAGGAAGACTTGGCAGAGGCAAGGGCGGAACGGTAGGTGATAGTGTGATTCCGCCAAATCTGCTGATGGACCGTTAATTTAGATTTGGTCCAGGCATGATTGGCGGCTCGCACTTGTGCCTTGAGGGATCAGAGATGGCTGGTGTACCAGGGGATTTATGTGAGTAACAGGCGGTTCGGGAGGCAAGGGAATCAAGGAGAGAGAGTGTGGAGAAACTAGAGCGAAGAGGGTTAGGTCAGTTAGTGAGGGGGCAGGAGTTCAGATGACTCTAGAGCAGCAGGAAGGGAGAGGGAGATTTCTTTCCTAGTGCGGTAGGTGATGTTAGAGTAGGGGGAAGGGGTATGGATGTGTTAAGGGAGATGAAGCCCTCAGCCTTCACAGTGACCAGTCAACCCTCAGTGCTTTGAGACGCACCGCAGCGTGGAGGGCGCTATATCAGTGCAAGTTGTTGAGAAAGTTTTAGAAGCAATATTTTTCTCTAAAAGTTATACATTCATTAATGTGCAATAATGAACTTGTGGCAACGGTAGCTTGGAATTGAGCAGAAATCTGGTTTGAAAGAAACAATTGCTGTTGTACCAGTCGCTCCTCCCGCCTGTTCCTCAACACCTCCCCAGCCTCGGAATTGTATTGTCCTCATCCTAGTGAGCATCCCGGGATGGTAGGGGGAGTGTGTGTGAGCTGCCGTGTCCTTGGCTGGCTCTGGCTGAGGCAGGGAGCTACTCTCACTCACTCCCACTTCTGGGAATGATTTGCTTCCCCAAATTCAATTGATAAAATGTTTAGTCCTACAGGACACGCAAAGGCCTTGTTTTGCATTTGTAATAGGGCACGCTTCCTAATTTCCTGTCTGTACATTGTTTGTCATCATCTGTTAGTAATTATGTGCAGTTTATCCGTCCTCAGCTTTATTCAACCCATTTTCCTCTAAAGACACAGCTGCTGCTGGAGTGCGGAGATGCCTGTGCTGTAGGCAGGGATGTGCGTGCAAAGCTCCCACACTGTGGTGGGGGCCGGGGGCTGAGGGGGGGTTTAATAGTCCAACACTGGCAAGCATCCTGTTGGCTCGAAATATACTGTTGTGGTTCTTTACTATTTAGTTTTAACCCTTTTTTCTTGTACCATCTCTGCGCAGCAGCTGTGCTGTGATAGTTAACTTTCCATCTGGGCGTTCAGCTCGTTTAACTCGTTTGTACACGAAACACCGTGTGGAGTCCTGTGGCTCAGTATCTGCATGCACACGTTAGAGCACTCGACTCGCATGTGAGAGGACCTGGGTTCGATTCCCTGGCAGGGTGAAATGTTGGGCAAGTTTTCCTCCTCCACACCCCTCTGTTTACTTAGCATAGGAACACAGTTGTTAATCGATTGGTGGATGGATCACTTTCCCAGAGTAATGATCCCTCCAAAATAAAAATAGAAAAATCTGTAACTTAGTCCACAACTGTTTGTGGGACATCACTGTG
Organism: Hydrolagus colliei; assembly: GCA_035084275.1. Classification (NCBI taxonomy): domain Eukaryota; kingdom Metazoa; phylum Chordata; class Chondrichthyes; order Chimaeriformes; family Chimaeridae; genus Hydrolagus; species Hydrolagus colliei. The sequence continues at coordinate 1,606,697 of CM068764.1, read as the reverse complement.
TGCATTTGGCTGCAATGTTTCAAATATACAGTCAATTCACTTTACAGTATATCCTGCGAAGAGATTTAAGACGTTGTGAAAACACGATAAGACGCTGTATCAAATACAAGGATTGTTATTCTGTCTGAGTTGTATGTTGCACTGGCCGGTGAGATAGGAAATCTCGCTGGTCCTGGACAGAGGTTCGCCTCTCTCTGAGGGCAGACAGAGGGAAATAACAATGATTATTGTCGGAAATGGACCTGAGATTCCAGTAGCTTGAAGAATTATCTACAACTTAATGAAATATTTCCTAGTCCATTTATCCGTCACCCTCAGGACCTGGCCAATGCCAGTTAAAGCATGTGCCAGATATTTGGCCGAAAACACAATTTGTTAAAACAAAATTTAAACAAAAATAATGCATTGTGCCGGATAAATTTGGTTAATCGAATGCAGACTTTTTTTTGAGGTGCTGGTTATACAGTAGTTACGGTTGATAGGGTCACCAATTTTACTGTAATAGGCCAACAACACTTGCATTTCCAAATGTGCCTTCATATCGGCAGCAAACGGAATTCTTACAAACCTGTTGCCCTGTTCTGGGCACAATACAACTGGTTGTATCTGTGTCTATTTAGTTTGTTCACTCCAGTCTTCAGCTTTGCTGATTTCTGTTGATGGCATTAAAAGGTATTAAATAACTATTTAGGAAGGTAGGCTGCTGACAACTGCTCTCTCCACCTTCACAATCTCTAGAGCTCCAGAGAAGACCATTCACCAAACTTTGGCAATCCTACAACTTCCACTTACTGCAACTGGGCCTGTGTTAAAACTCTATGGAGCTCTTGTAGCTCAGTGGTTAGAGCACTCGCCTTATAAGCGTGAGACCTGTGTTCGAATCCAGGCAAATCAGGGCGAAATCTTGGGCAAGTTTTCCCTTACTCCACACACCTAATAATAATCATTCCAAAAAACCCACATGAATAAAATTCGTCATTTCAATCCACGACTGTTTGTGGGACATTACTGTGTGCAATTGGCTGTTGCGTTCGCCCACAAATATACAGTTAATTCACTTTACAGTATATTCTATGAAGTGCTTTGAGACATCGATAAGGTGTGAAAAGCGCTATAATGTATCTAATGTAAGGATTATTATTATTATGTTGACTGAATGCATATCTGCAGTGACAGCAACAGCGCATCACATCACAGCGTGTATCCCAATGTTTGGGTCACTGCCCAACAGCGTGGAAATGTCTCAGCCAATTTGTCACTTTATTCTAAATTAACACTGACAATTTATCAAATTAACATCCATAGAATATATGACAAAAGAACAACTTGCATTTATATAGCACCCACCGTGCCCACACGCGCTCACACACACACACACACACACACACACACACACACCACACACACAAACACACACAATCCATTGAATTGGAATGAAGTTTCTGATTAATCTACTTCACACAATGACAATCCTTGCGTAATATTTAATGTTTAAGAATTTGCGTCGCAAACGAGAGACCTTGGTTTGATTCCCTGGCAGTTTCCTTCTCCGCACATCTCAGTTTACTCAGCAGTAAGTAGGAATCTGGTTGTTGGTCGATTGGCGGATTGCTTTTCTGGGGGGCAGTAATCTCTTTGGAAAATAAATAAATAATAATAATTTGGTCACTCAAACCACGGCTGTTTGTGGGACACTGCTGTGCACAATTGACTCCTGAGTTTAGCCTAAAAACATACAGTGAGTTAGTTCTCTTTACAGTATATTCTGTAAAATGCTTTGAAATGTTTTGAAATCATGATAAGGTGCTACATCAAACGCAAGGATTATTATTGTATAGGGTAATGTGCTTTTTGTGGTAACTAAGATGTTACTGCAGCCCTGGTCACCAATAGTGGAAAATACAGGATAAAAAACAAGTCATTCAAGGAGCCTTTTGACAGACAAGGCATAGGGTTAAACACACTGCGAGTGTGTACGCTGATACATACATGTGTTCACACGTATACATTGATGTCCATGTGGGAATCCACTTAACATTTGTCATGTGGCTTCACCAGTGATCTGCACAAGATCAGAGATGTTTATTGCTGTCTGTCCTTCCTGCACATGATTTCAGTTGAGTCCGGCAGCAGCTCATGTTTATCCTGTTGACTCCAGCTGCCTTTCCTTTTGTGAACAAAGTGTCCACCACCTCCTGCTGCTTGTCCAGCCAGGACCCCGGGGTTACCACAACAACAATAATTATAATAATAATAATCCTTGAATTTGATATCGTGCTTTTCACGTCTTCTAGATGTCTCAAAGCGCTTCACAGAATATATATAAAGTGAATTCACTGAATATTTGTGGATGAAACGCGGCAGCCAATTGCGCACAGCAGCGTCCCACAAACAGTGGGACGCTTGAATGACCAATTTTATTATAGTGGTTTTTTTGGAGGGATTATTATTAGGCGTGTGGAGTAAGGAAACTTGCCCAAGGTTTCGTCCTGACCGGCTTGGATTCAAACACAGATCTCATGCTTGTAAGGCAAGTGCTCTAACCACTGAGCTACAGGACTCCCATGAATTGAGTTGAGGGACTGGGCTGTCAGCAGCGATGCCTGGGACCTGTGAGATGGTGTGGCTCAGAAACTGAACCAGCGAGACCTCCACAGAGGGTTATCTCCATCCCAACCTCCGACCTCGCTGTCAGCTCGGGTCTAAGTCGGTATCCACATCTGGTCACAGAGCCTCTGGATGGTTAAGGGGCTGTTTGTCACCACGGTTTGACCCAATCCTGAAGTGTGTTTAGGCGACTGGGTCAGTACCTGTCACGTCCCCCAAACCCAGCAGCAGGAAATGGGTTAATACTCTCATGTTAAACTGAACCCCAACAAATCTTTACTGTCCTGACTTGTCTTCAAATCCACCCAGTGGCTAAACCATTCCTGACACAGGGAGCAGAGCTCAGTGGGACCTCACTGCTTTGGGGCCAATGTGATGAGAATTTAAGTGTGTGTGGGGTGGGGGGGAAGCCATGTGTATGGGGGTGCTGTGTATGGGGGGGTGGCCGGGGGTTTGTGTATGGGGGGGCGGGCTGGGGGGGGCTGTGTTTGGGGGGGAGGGGCTGTGTTTGGGGGGCGGGCTGGGGGGGGCTGTGCATGGGGGGCGGGCTGGAGAGGCTGTGTATGGGGGGGCGGGCTGGAGAGGCTGTGTATGGGGGGTGGGCTGGGGGGCTGTGTATTGGGGGCGGGCTGGGGGGGCTGTGTATGGGGGGTGGGCTGGGGGGCTGTGTATGGGGGGTGGGCTGGGGGGCTGTGTATGTTTGTGGGAGTAGATGTGTGTGGGTTGTGACTGTGAGTGCGTGAGGAGGCTGTGTTTGGAGGGGAGGTTGTGTGTGGGGTGGGGGGA